>CAMOHE010052739.1:0-27528 GCA_946598075.1 Artocarpus hirsutus | reverse complement strand
TACTGGGCCAATTAAGTAGCAGTCAAAACGACACATCATTTTTTTTTTGTTTTAAAGAGTAATTCAAACGGTTGCTTTAGGAATGCTGATCAAGGTATATAATTATTACTTTTCTTTAAGAAGATATTCGAAATATGCTAAATGCAACACTGCAGTTTATTTGTTATACATCAATTTAACCATTCGTTATTAACTTCCACGGAAAATTAAATTAAGAAAAATTATTAAATTAGTTCATTAGTGTCTCAACACTAAAGTATCAAGTACGACCTCAGTATAAAATTTACAGTGATTGTCTTTTCCACATTACGTGGAATTTTTTTTTAGTTTAGATAATGATATGTATATATATTTAATGATAAGTGTTTGTTAACATGTTAGACACAAACAAAATTGTATTTAACATTTTAATCGTTTGATTGTTCAATAATCGCAAGTACATCATTTGTGTTCCAAGCACATCACAAATTAGAACTAAGAAAAACAAATGCAACTAAAGTGCCCATGCTATATCAAAATATACATTGGATTTTTTCCCATGCAAACAAAAGACAAGACCACACGGCACATACTTGGCCATATTCCGGCCGACATATTTGATTAGTCTTCCCCCCACTAGGTATATATATCGCTTTTAATATTGTTAACAACAATATACATTGTTTCAACTTGGTCCTCGGCTTTAATTAGTTTAAAAAGGGTATACGACTTTGAAGTTTGTAAAATATACTGGGTTTGTCCCTCTATCTTGTTTCCATCTAATAATTGATGGTGATGGCTTCTTGAGGTAATTTCACAACAATTTCCTTTATTAGTTCCTGTACATCTTTAATAAGCAGATCCATCTTTCTTAGTTTTAAAAGGGTATACGACTTTCAAGTTTCTAAAATATACGGAGTTAGTCCCTCTATCTTGTTTCCATCTAATAATTGATGGCGATAGCGTCTTGAGGTAATTTCACAACAATTTCCTTTATTACTTCCTCTACATCTTTAATAAGCGGATCCAGCTTTCTTATTTGACCCGAAGTTACATCAAAACAAGTCCACTTTCCGGCGTTATTGGGAGCAAGCTACACAGAATCGTCTTTTAGGGCATTTGGGGTTTTTCTGCTTTTTCAATTCTTATCTTTATTTTAACATTTAAGGGAATTAACTAGGGATTAAAATTTCAAACAATTATCTAAGTACACCTAACGAGGCTTTTGCCGTCAATTATGAGACAGAAACACGATGGAGGTACTTACTTTGTATGTTTTGCAAATCTCTTAATTGTACACCCTTTATAATAAAAAATTAGAGGCGAGATTGAGTCAATGTAGGTTCTTTAAGTGTTATTTGTTAAATTAATTTACAATGCTAAACCGTACAAACAAGTTATGGTACACAAGAAAAATAAAAAGGTTTAGAATTTAAATAGTTAGAACCTTCAATTACGTTACTTTTCCAAAGCTTTATGTCCATCTGGTTACTTTTTCACATCCTTAGCCGTATAAAAGTGCATAAAAAGTTTGTAGCATTAGTGTTTGGTAACACAGTTGGAATTACAAGTTGAAACCAAAACACTATAGCATGTGGGAGTTTTATATTATAACAGATTTTTGTCTTACACCATAGCATGTGAGAGCTTTATTGTAGCAGTTGAAATTTACTAGTTCCAATTAAGTTTGTCAAATAAAGCCTGTATTTCTCAGCTAGGGCTTTGTTGTGCTCTGGCAACACCTACTTCTTTGAGCCAAAGATTGGCAATGGCTTCAATGGGGAGCAATGCACAATTTTAGCAATTAATAGGGAGCATTGCATCTGGAGGATGTCCGGTATGGAGAGAGAAACTTGTGGCATGAACTTCTTGCCTTTTTCACTAAGGGGAGATAATTTGACAATAGGGGTAGCATACGTCCTTCTTGGATTTAATTTCCAAGTTTTTCATTTCTTTAAACCTTGGATTTTATAGGCTTGCGCAGCACTAAAGATTGCTAACCTACATGCCCAGCAACAAGTCATAATGCAAAAGGAAAGGCCCAACTGAGCCATACAATGTAGGTCTGAGGTCAAGGAAAGCCAGACGAAGATAGAGAAGGAGCTAGCCCAGGTAAAGATAGAGCTTAAATGTGCCAAGGCATATGCCTTTTGGGCTCAAGAGGAGGCCGAGAAGACCCAAGTCGAGCCTGATGGGGCTTGAGAAGTGATGAGAATGGTGAGAACCAAACACAGATGGTATCTAATAGATGTGCTATCGAGCATGCATGTCAACCAGGCACACTGGGCAGTGAAGGACTTTAAGGGCTCTGAGGAGTTCTTTAATAACTATTTCTTCGGCATGAAGGACCTTTGTTAGGATATCATCAACAAGCATCTTGAAGCTGTCAGATCTTGAAGCTGTTAGTTTCGATTGGTCACTGATTAGTGACTCAGGGGACGAGCAGGAGAATGTTGATGAGGAGGAGGACAAGGACGGGGAAAACCAGACCGCAGCTCCAACTAGACAAGAAGGTGGCAAAGAAGAGCAGGAGAACAACCTGGCTGTTGTGGACCTCGATGATGAGAAGACTGACAACAATGTCTAGCCGAAAGCCTAGGGCCTTGGTTGTTATTTTTGTTGTTGTTGTTTTTTTTTTTTGTTCGGGTATGGTAGGTTCCCAGTCATTGTACCTCGTCATACAACTAATTTTAATGAATTTTTTCCTTTCTCAATTACTGAGTTATTTGAATCAATCATTATCACTACTATTATTTATTTATTTATATATGCTTTTTCCTTGAGCATGTTGTGCTCAAGTAATTGTTTTTGTTTTTCTCGAGCTTATCGTGCTCGGAGGATTATTTATCCCTAGTAACCCCCAAAATTGGCCAAAATTTTTAAAGTTTGGTCCAAGTCTAGTTGTAGTCGGGGTGTGCCCTCTGATCAGGAGTTCCTTGAAATTCAAGTGTTGGCCCGACCAGCCCTTTTAGGTTTGTAACGGGTTATATGGTCGGGTGCATTTGGTACAAGACTGCTCTTGAGTTTATGATTTGTCTGCTTTTGTTTAGATAGAAATATATCTCCACCATCTAGTAGCCCCTCAAATGAGAAAAATATGGATTGCTTGTCATTTGATCTAGGTTGATTTACTGTGTATCGTGGTCAGTTGTCAGCTTATGTGTCAACTAGCCCCTAGTTGGTTTGGGCTTATACGAGCAATGTCGTTGTGAGTCTGCTTGCTTTTAGCTATGCTGATGAACAGGACACATCACCAAAAAGGTTATTGGTTATGATGGTGTGATGAATGCCATACCAAGAAATGATGTTCTTCTAGATGAAGCTGGTGCACTTGGCCTTTGTAATCTCAGTGTAAGGTTCCATTTCTATCCACTTCATGAGGTAGTCTACACCTACAATGTAGTACCTAAAATGCAACTGGGCAATAGGTAGAGGACTTATGGGATCCATGGCCTATTTGGCGAAGGCCCAAACGCACATCACAGAAGTAAGTGGTTCAAAATGATGGCCAAGCAGCATACTATTTGTGTTTAAGGCACTTTCATGCAAACTCCTTGCAATCCATGCTCACCTAATAGTATCCCAATTGGAGGCATTTGAGGGACAAGGATCATCCATCGGCATGGTTGCCGTATAAACCACTATGAATTTCTTCCGTGAGATATTTAGCTTCGGCTAGTCCTACACATCTTGCACAATGCTTAGTGACCTCAAGGGTAGAGCTTTTCCTTCGATCAACATGTACCAAGTAGAGCGATTGCAAATGTGCTGAGCTTCCTTTTGGTCCTCGGGAAATTCAGCTATTATTAGGTACCGAATGATCAGATCCATCCATGTCTTGGTCTAGTCAGTAACTTCGATCACTGACTTAGGCTTTGAGATGCTCGGCTTAGCCAATATTTCAATAGGGATAGACACCAAGTTGTTATCCTCGAGTTTAGAAGCCAACTGGCCAAGAGCATCAACTTCTGGGTTCTCAGACTAAGGGGGTCTGAATAACTGTGAAACTTTTAAATTGTTCGAGCAACGTCTTGACTTTCTTCAAATATTCCACCATTCTTTCTTGTCGAGTTTGGAACCCATCGATTGCTTGTTGGACCACTGGCATAGAATCGATGTGGATGTAGATGTGATCAGCCTTTAGCTCCCATGCAATGTTTAGGCCAGCGATTAGTGCTCATATTCGGCTTCATTTTTGGAAGCCTTAAATCCAAATCTAAGAGCATAACAAGTCCTATGGTTGTCCAGACTGACAAAGATAAACCTGATTCCTAACCTATTCATACTCGAGGATCCGTCTACATAGAGTTTTCATTTAGGGTCATAGATTTTCCATTTAGGGTGCTCATATTCATCTATGTTACTGCTTGCTTGGTTGGATTCTTTCATTGAGGCCTTATCAACTGAACGTGTGACCTAGTCAGATCTAGTGAATTCTATAATGAAATTTGCTAAGGCATGTGCCTTTATGTCTATCCAAGGAACAAACTGATAATCAAACTCTCTGAGCTCGATTGACCACTTAGCTATCTGAACAAAAATTTCTGGATTTAGAGGACTTAACACAAAGGGTACTTGGTCGATACTCGAATTGGGTGTCCCTGAAAGTATGGTCTCAACTTTCGAGCAAAAGTGACTAGAGCGAGTGCAAGACTCTTCTAAAGGCTACATTTCTTCTGCTTATTGGAAAGCTTTCCTAGTGTAATAGACAAGTTTTTGGTCTTTGTCTTCTTCTCAGATTAGGATTGAACTGATCACATTCTTAGAAACCGCCAGGGAGGAATAAAATGTCTCGCTTGGTAGAGGTTTAGATAAAAGCAGAGGCATCGCCAGGTACCTTTTGAGGTTCTAAAAGGCTTCTTCACATTCTCTGCAAGACTTAAACCTTCGCTTGAGTGCCTAAAAGAAAAGGATGGCACTACTTGGTGGACCAAGAAACAATGATAGGGTGGCGATCATCCCGATGAGCTTTTAGACTTCCTTGATTATTCGGGGTGAGTGTATGTCTATTAGAGCTTGGGCCTTGGAGGGTTAACATCGATTCTTCATGATTAACCATGAATCCGAGGAACTTCCTAGAGTCTACTCCGAATACACACCTAGCTGGGTTAACTTTCACTCTATACTCCCAAAGTATGTTAAAATAGTCTTGAAGATCCACAACGTGGTCCTCTGCTTAGATTGTAACGCCCCCCTTACGGACGTCACAGATGTTGTTACATTCATTCATTACATACATCTATTCTAGGATAAACTATTTTATTAAAAGATAATTTGAAAACATAAATTGAAAAACATACCCAGGATTCATGCATACATATTTATTTTTTTAATTATTATTTTTTTAATCAATAATCAATAACTTAATTTTTTTAATAGTAATAAATTATTTGATCATAAACATCCTTTAAATAGTTTATCAACACCAAAGTAAATTGAGTAAACTTTGAAAACAACCTTGAAAAAAGTAAATTGAGTAAACTTTGAAAACAACCTTGAAAAAACTACTTTCACAGTTCGGCAGGCCAAAATCGTCCAGTAGGACGAAGGTCAACCTTCAGCAGGTCGTCTGAGGCTCTGCAAAACTGGGTTTCAAAATCGATAAGATCGGCAGGTCGGTACAGGGTAATTGATAGGCCGATCCTTACATCGGTAAGCTGAACTCTTAAAAATCAGAAATTAAAAAAAAAATTTAAACAAGTTCCAAAACATCAAGGTGTAGAAACAATAAACATACTCAGAATTAAAAACATAAAAAAAATGAACATAGTTCTAAAGTTTTTTAAACTTCTTTCTTTCTTGGCGTCTTCCATTTACAATTCATTGTCCTTAGCTCACACGCCTGTCCATATCCTCCGCCTATTCCTTAGCTCTTTTACCTTCATTTGCAACATAATATAAAACTTAAATAAGCAAACGCTTAGTAAGTACATATATATCTCACAACTTAAAACATTTTATGAACATCATCATCATCATCATCATAATAGTGCACTAGGCACAATTTCATAAAGAACATATCTTTCATTACATTGACCATATTAAAACTTAATTCATTTTTTCTTAAGGGCCTAAGTGTTGCACCATAAACATCATCATCATAGGCGTGCCGTCATGAGATGAGAGGGGTAGCTAATCCCAAACCAAACATGACATCATATCATATCATAACATAACATATCATTGGGTGTGCAACACTTATTTAGGTAATACATATATGCATAATTACACTTTCATGCTTTGTAAAACATTATCATCAAAACATGCATAAACTTTTATACATTAAAAACCTTCCATAATAATATATCATGAATAATCATCATGAGAAATCATCATAAAACCATCATAAACATAGATTACAAACTTTTTATAAACTCATCATGTTGCAGGTGAGAATGTACTTACTTTAATAAGCTTATTTAACCTTAATTTGTAGGTGACGACGCCACGGTCTCGATGTGCTCACTTCATATTGTGTTCATGTCATACATTCATTAAAAATGGCAATTAACATATATTTTTAACAAATTAATCACCACAACATAATATCCATTACCATATAACATATCTTAAATTCCATCATACATTCATCTCTTAAATACATAAATATAAGTCGTTTCATTAACCTTAAGACATTCAAAAATATAACTATCAATACAAACGCTTCCTGACCTCTAAGAATTCATAACTCTATAGCTTAACATTCACACACAATTTGGACATCAAATTTGGCAAGAACAAAGTTAACATATAAACATAATACCATGATTTTTCATCAGTCATAAAAATTCCATTTAATGTCTCAAACAAGTCATACAACTTACATACCAAAATCTGCTAGCAATTTTAAATCAGTGAGCAATCCCTACTAACATTCATATAACAAATTATTTACATTCCAAAATAATTTCATAAAAATCTTGCATACATTAGACACTAAGAATGTCAATATTTCCAAAAATTACCTCTAAATAAATTCCATATAATCCAAAACATGCATTAAAAGACAGAGGCAATAATAATTTTCATTGTGTTATGCAGTGAGTTTCATACATTTTTTATATTCCAATAATTAAAATAAAATTATTTAGACTCTAAAGTTCTTATGACAACCTTCTAACATATAATTACAAAAGTACAAAAATATTTCATCATCAAAATAAACTCATTAAATCATTCAAAAACTTCATCCAATAACAATCCCTCTATTAATTGATAAAACAGTCATAAAAACCTAGTCTTACTGAAAATTTCACAACACATAAAATATTAATAAAATCATCACCAAACTTTTCAGTCCATAACTTAACATATACATGTAATATTTGCCAAATTTCGTGCAAAATAACATTCATTTGCATTATGAATAAAACCTATATTTTTGTGCATCACAGAAAATCAGCAATGCTTTCTTATGAGTGGCAGAGAGAAGAAAATTCATAACTAATCGTAGAAAAATCCAATTAATGTGAAGTTTTGAGGGTTAGCACATAACATATACATGAATAACATATTAAAAATTCAAAGAAAAAACAAAATTTATAGAGAAAGATATGGCAGTTGCATTACAGGAGGAAAATACGTTTAAATAAAAAAGTACTGAAATTGAGTTCATACCTTAAAACAGATTCTTCTCAAGCTTCTTTCGAATTTACCCCGACAAAATTTCAATATATTTTTCAAATAGTAACAGAGGAAATTGAGAAGGAGAAGAAGGAGAAGAAAAACGCAAAGAAGATATAGAGGTGAGAGAGAAGGAAAGAGAAAAATTATTGTGAATGAAAAATGAGAGTAACATAAAAAAAAAAAAAAGATGCTTATCTTTTCTATTATTATCAGAAATTTTTGACTAAAATTGAGGGTAATCATCATAGGGAAATGGGCAGAATTGAGGGGAAAAAAGTCAAAGTTTCCAAGAATGGTTCAAGTTACCATATTTTACCTTTTCAAAGGAGGAAACTTCATCAATTAATTCCAATCAATCAAAAGTCAAATGTTTTATTACCCAAAATGATCATTCCTCTTCTCATTGTTTCTAGGTGCCAAGACTAGCTCCACAAACTTTCGAAGGTGCCCATCTCAAACAAGTCTCTCAATTTGGTTTTTCAGTAGGATGTATTATTGGGTTGTATGCCCGACGTCTTTATGAAATTTGTAGTATTTGTTTTGGTCCTTCTTAGCCTGGTTTTCCTTCAAGGGGAGTGCATTGGTTGATCGGTTCCAATGACTTACTTGGTTCAAAACTTCACTGATGGTGGCGACCAATGACTTGTAATTTTAGAACTTCCCAATTGTTATTTTTGGCTTTTTAGTCTTTCGCTTCTTCTTTTAGTCGTATTCCTCCTCATCAGGTGGATCATTGTTGTTATTTCCTTTTCAGCTTCCCTTTCCTTCTTGATGGCTTCTTATACAATCGGCGATGTCTGCATGGTTTTAGACGTAAGCAAGCATATGAAAGAAAGTACTCGTTTGTTTTAAAGTAAGTGCCTAGATCAAATTTTTATCCCTAAGGCTGACAATGAAAGCATGCTTGAGAGTTCCACCTTCCAAGCTTTTTACCTCCAAGACTACTTGGGTGAACCAATTAATATAAGCTCAGACATCCCCGTCACCATGCTATACTGTGTATAAGTACGTGACTTCTTTCTTCCTTGTTTTGGAGGTGGAAAATGCTAGCAAGAACTGTTCAAAAAGCTACTAAAAAGAACTTATAATGTCTAGTTTAATGCATCTGTACCATTGCTGAGCTAGACCAGTCAAATTAGGGAGAAAGCGTTACACATGGCCATGTCATCAGCATTTTGGAATAGCATGAGTCCGCGATAGAGTTCCACGTGCTTGTAAGCATTCGTCGTATCATCATACGCCTTTATCTGGGGAATTGTGAATTTTTTCAGCACAAATGTCCTTATGATGGCCTCGATGAACTGTGGACCAGCCACCCCAGGTCGTCGATTCCATAGCGGCAGTTTACATTCTTATACATCTGTCATTGAAGGTTACAAATGTTTTAGCTATTAGTGTCCTTAAGTAACTCTACCCAATTCCGATTTGTCGCTACTCCACTAAAGTGGTTGGCTTTAGGCTAACTGTACCCCTCAGTGTTTGAGCCGGTCAAAACAAAAGCTTAAGAGCCTTGTGGTGAGGGGTCATGGTAGTCTTTGGCACCTTGTTTCATCCGAGAATCATGTTCCTACACATGTGTTCTTCTTTTCTCAGAGTCTCCTTCTTCCGAGCCATCCCTTTATCTTGCTCAACCACTGGCCTGGTTTTCCCTGGCCTATGGAAGGAGTGCTAGGTGTAGCAATTGCGACTATGCCTGAGCTGCCAAGACTCAGTTTGAGTAACTATCACTGTTTGAATTGATGTTTGATAAAACATTTAATTCGAACTAATCTAGCAGTTCAACTTGGAATGAAATACTAAATTTAGAATTCAAATTTCCTCCATTTCAAAATTTCAGACTAATATTGAAAAGTGATTTCACTCCTACATATTTGGATCTATGATTTAACACTATTATTTTACATGTAATTTTTTTTTATTTAAATACATTCTTTTTACATATTTCATATTTATTTTTCAATCAAACAAAATTTTCATGCTTTAAACTAAGGTTCTCTATGCTCATCCAAACAGAAATTCGATTCAAATAAACACTTTAACTACATATCTAAACTTCATTTGGGTCAATAGGCGTGTTGCCGCGGCAAGTTCCTGTATAGGGGTCATTGATGTTCTGGGTAACTTTTTGCTCTATTACATGTCCTAGTCGGGATCGTACGACACGAGGTCTCCTCGGCCTTGAGGTACTTGATTTTGGTTCCAGCTGCCCCCCGATCCCTCCAGTCGAGGGGTGTTATCCTAGGCCGGGCCTCTAGTTACCATGGGGTAAATTGAGTGCTGCAAGGGTGTGGAGGCTTTCATTCTAGCTCCAAATGTTGATGGTCAACACCATGTGCGGCTATGCAAGTCATTGGTCGGTCCTGCAAGAAGAAGGAATGCCTCAGAGTCAAGCGGATATCGATGTGATGCCAGCCAAAGGCTCTCCGATGCTCAAGTTAGTTATTGTTAGGTCAAGAGAGATGCTAAGAATAGGTTAAAGAGAGTCCACTTACTTTGAGGGTGGAGTAAATGATCTTATTTATAGCTCCTCACTTAGACTCGGTGTAAAGCGGGTTTGACCTTTGACCCAGATACTCCGTATTATGGTGTCAGGAGAGTTGGTGACAGGTGTCATGATCCTTTAGAAAGGAGGATTGTCCATTCAACAGCTAGGGTGATGCCACGTTGGCCTTCATAGACAGCTTTTCATAAGTGTCGTCGTGCCCGGTTAGGATGTGCCACTAATACTGTGTAAGACATATGCGATGGCCGATGAAGGTTCGAAGAGATATCCTCCTCGTGCAGTGGTCAGCAACGACGAGGAAAGAACCAAAGGGACGTTGTTTGATCAGATGGTGAGCATCTTTGTGGGATGTGCAGGACAAGTGCATCGAGCAGGGTGGTCGACGACTCTGAGGATTTGTTCTTGGGCATCGTGCTGAGTACACCCCAACACCTCTTTTTCGATTTTTAATTTTCATAAACACCTTCAACTTGTAAATCTCTATGCTCTTTACCATCTAGCTACCCGTAGAGAAAGATTTGCTCACAAAATACTTGGCTATTTTTTAAATTACCAAAAAAATAAAAATAAAAACTTGCTTTTTTTGTGAATTATTGTTTAATTTTAGCAAAATAATCAATAGTCCATGTATATTATTTATATATTATTTAAGAAAAATCAATAATGGATATTGATTCGAATGTTATTTCAAGTTAAGTATATATATATATATATATATATATATATATTCACACGCACGTCAACACGTCAGCACTTCAATCATTTTTAGTCTTTCTTTATTTTCTCTCTCTCTTGCACGTCAGTAGTTCAACCATTTAAACACCATTTTTAGTCTTCCTTTCTTTATTTTTTTTTTCTCTTAGATCTAATTTGATTCCACACTTATAGCTCAGCTAAGGGTAAAACTTGTAAAATAACAAAAATGTGACATTATCATTTCATGTTGATTGTAAACTTTCAATTATATATATTTTTTAAATTGTCTAGTAAAAGTAATATTTAAAGAAGACTTTGTAATAAGTAGAATAAATATTTAATAAATTGCTAAAAATTGCTTTTTCTGCTTTGTTTTACCAATAAGTATATATTTTATGTGATAAAATATATATACTTATTTTACAAAAAACTAAATTCTAGTGATATGATGAAATAAATATATATTTTTATCACATCACTATTATTTATTTTTTTATGCATCTAGTAATAGAAAAGACTCTCCTTAATTATACAAAAATTAAAAAGATAATCCCTAAAAAAAATTTTAAAAATAATAATAAAGTACCAAGTGCTAGGCACAATCCCATACTAGGATAGTAAAAATAGGAAAAACAATATTGATTAACCATTCACATCAAGTCAAGATTACAAAACCTGCCAGGTCAACTGATGCCTTTCATCAACACTAACTGTTGCAGAGACCCTCAACAAACACCCCACGTGACCCAATAACAGCAACTCCACCAAGCAATTAACCCCACGTGACATTAGTATTTAAATTATAATTAGATTAGACATTTAGAAGAAAAAAGAATTTTTAATTGCTTTTGTTTGACAACCATATTAAAAAAATAAAGTATAGTTTGCTATAATATAAAGTTTTTACATATTACAGTAAAAAAAAATAAAAATTTATTATAATATAAAGTTTTTATATACTACAATTTTTAAGTTTTAACTTTAAATTCAAACTAATTTTTTAAACACTTTCATAAGTATAAGTTTAAGGTTAATTGATCACGTGTCAATGAATTTGAACTTATCAAGAACGTCTCATTATTATCTCAATATCGGACTCAACATTAAATAAGCCATTGGCCATATTGTATTTTATTGAGAGAATAAAGCGGCAACCGCCGCCAAGCAAGGCTTGTAAGTCAAAGTGGTCGGCTACTAGAGGAGGATGTGTCAAGGGAGGACGCAATTAGAGTGAAAATATTGATCAGGACCTTTTCACTAGATTTTCTAGTCAACGATCGACAGTATCATCCGGCACCTAAAATAAGGAAAAAAAAACAAGGTGGCTTTGGGGAACTTTCAACATGGCCTGTATAAGCATGCCTACGTATCTAGATATGACCTTTGACCGCAGGGTCGAGGGACAATAACTTTGACCAAAAAGATTACTACCTTTTGTGACTTCTTACGTATCAAAAAATAGATCGAGACCAAGTGTTAAGGTGACCTGTCCAAATGTGACAAGTGTCATGATGATCACTAAAAATGTGACACGTGTCATAGTGTCAAGACGATTAATAAAAAAGGAAGAGAACGAGTAACACCAGCATGTGTCCTGGCCAAAAGATGAGACAAAAAAAGGAATTATAAAGACATTTGGATTATGTACATGTATGACCAAATGTTAATAGTTGAAAATTTAAATGCTCTTTCAAAATTATATTTAATATTGATGAAATCTAAATACTTCATTTAGTTATGAAGATGACAACCCTGTTTATAGAAAGTCAATATATCCAGCAAAAAGGTTTTAAAAACCATTAATGGCATCTAATGACCTGACATTTTCTTGGTAAATTATTAACGTTTTTATTTAGACAATCAGGTATTAATGACCTGAACAAAAGCGACATTAGCTAACAAGAAATACTTAAATCTCCCGTCTTTAGTGGTTACATATGTTGCTACAGCCCTTGTTATACAAGTATCATTTCATGTATTTAATTATGCTTGTCTTCCAACAAGATCAAAATTTGAGGGATGAACTTGTCTTCTGAAAGTAAAAGTAAGGTAGAGATTTTCTCGAGCAATCTTTTAAAGCTCACCTCTTGTTTATAAAAAGGTTAATTGTAATGTCAGATTTTTAAATTATTGGTATTCCATAGTAAAGATCATGTATAATTTAAGATATTTGTAAATTGCAGTTATTAATACAATTGTTCAAATTAAATAATTGTACACAGTAAAATACTTTTAATTTGATCTAGATTTTTTTTTGTCTTTTTTCATATAGACGATATAAACGACAACTACTGCAAAGCGGCAATATCAAATAAACGACAGTAATACTGATAAACAATAATAAAAACTCGAAAATTATAGCAAGAGATTAGGCAAAATTTTTTAAACGACAGAAAACCGGGGAAAAATCATTAAACTTTAAACGAGGAAACAATTATGAGGTCAAACTTAAATCCGATAGTAACAATAACTTGGTTAAAACAACAACATGACATCGACCAATAAAACAAAGGAAAACTTTTTACACCGTACTATTGAAAATCTAGAAATAATCTAACTGAAAAAAACTGGAATGAAGCTTAAGACGACAACAACCACAAGAACAACATAAAAACATATTAAAACGACAAGAGCTTGAATAACAAAGTACTTTAAGCACAAGGCGAAAACAATCCGGAAGCTCCCTAAAAAAGGAAAAAAAAAAAAAAAAATCCGGGAACCACGCGAAATGTCTGTGTATAATGTGTTTGTAATTTGCATACTTCATTAGTCATCTTGATGTTTGAATGTAATGTGTTTTTGTAGATTTCTGAATATGAGTAGTACTTTTTTTCCAGGTTTGCTCCTTTCCCCTCTCTATCGTCTTACGGTTGCTCCGTCAGGAGGGGAAGGAAGGTACTTCGACACTCAAGTGAGAGGTCGCCGCCTTCTGAAAATTCTTATGTATCAAAAAATAGATTGAGAAAATTACCGAGGTCGACATGCCAAGATGTCAAGGCGACCTATCTCGACAAGTGCCACGATGTCATGATGATTGCTGGAAACATGACACGTGTCATGGTGTCAACATGACCAATAACAAGAAGAAAACAACTGACATGAGCTTTTGTCCTGACCCAAAGATGAGACAAAAGAAAGGAAATAGAAAGATATATGGATTAAGTACATACATCACCGACTGTTGATGGTTAAAAATTTAAATGCTGCTTCGAAATCATATTTAATATTGATGAAATCCAAATATTTCATTCAGTTGTGAAGACAATAACTATGTTTATAAAACATCAATGTATCTAGCAAGAAGGTTTTAAAAACTATTAATGGTATCTCGATATTTTCTTGATGAATTATTAATGTTTTTATTTAGACAATAAGTGGTAATGACCTAGAAAGAAGTGACATTGGCTAAGAAGAAATACTCATATGCCGCGACAGCCCCTGTTATACATATATTATTTATTGTAAGTTTATGGATTGAAGACCTAGTGAATAAATTGATAATTACCAAGTTATATATGTTGTCAAGATTTTTCAAGACCATTAATCTATTAATGATCCCGCGTTTTGTTGGCAAATTACTGTTTTTAATTATTCAATCAACTATTAATGAAATAAATTTGTGGGTAATGAAAATATCAAATTCCAATTTGAGTTTCACCTTTAAATGCCACAAATCATATTTTCACTTTATGACCAATTTGAACAAAATAAAGATTCAGAAATCTACACTTTACAACTGCAGAGGTGGGCAAAAATCTAAATGAAATCCAACGATTTCCACTGACCGTTTTTTGTTTTTGTGTAATGTCCTTATGTAGTGAGAATAGTTAAAATATATAAATTAGAAATAAGGTATATATGACTAAGATCTCTTTTAATAACTAAGATTTTTTTTAGGGGAGGTTTTTACTTGCTTAATGTAATGACAAAACTTATTTATACTATAAAATTACAGTATACAAATTTTAATGAGGTATATATACGAGTAAGATGCATTTTAGAGACTAAGGTATTTAGTTTTTCTAATGACTAAATCAATTAGTTTTTTTTTTTTTTTTGAAATGACCAGAAAGGTGATTTTTTATCATATATAAAAGTTTTCCATTTCACTACAAAAAAATAAAAGCTTGGTACGAAGAAAAAAGTTATGGCAATTTGAACATCACGTATAAAGATGGAAAACTGTTATGCTTATATAATTTAAAATCTGTATATAATTGAAATGTAAATCACGTGTAAAATTTGGAAAGAAATCAAATGTGTATTAGTCATATAGAACAAAAGAAGCACCGGATTGTTTTCAACACATAAATTGAGATTTGAATATAATAAATACAGGTAGATTTAGATAGCGAACAAGATTTAATTGATTTAAGAATATTTGACTACTATTGACAATTATATAAGGCCAAGCTATTTAATTTATTAAGTTAACCTAAATTGATTACAATATGTAATTTTTACAAGATATTAAAAGCAAGTTTAGAAAAAACTTTAAGTCAAAGAAACAATGTGACGTGTCCTAATCAGATGATTGGAATAACAATGCCCCCTTCCCGCAAAGACAAGCGACAGTATCCGTATGACAATGGAGAGGGGCAAAGTTGGTAGAAGAGTATTGACATTCAGAAATCGACCTCAACAACTATATAACATTCAAATAACAAGATTATTAATAGTATGCAAGTTACAAACACAGACACACATACACTTCGCGTGGTTTTCAGGGGTTTTTTTTAAGGGAGTTTACGGAATGTTTTCTTTTTGTGCTTAATGTACATTCTTTTTCAAGTTCTTGTCGTTTTAATATATCTTCATGTTCTTGTGGCTGTTGCCGTTTCAAACTTCATCCAAGTTTTCCAGGGTCTTTTTAGTTAAGATTATTTCTAGATTTTCAATAGTACCGTGGAAAAAGTTTTCCATTGTTCTTATTGATCAATGTCATGTTGCTGTTTTAACCAAGTCGTTGTTACTGTCCATTTTAAGTTTTTCCGACCTCATGCTGGTTTCCTCGTTTAAAGTTTAATATCTTTTTCCCCGATTTTCTGTCGTTTAAAAAATTTTTGCCCAATCTCATGCTATAATTTTCGAGTTTTTGTTATCGTTTATCAGTATTACTGTCGTTTATATGACATTGCCGCTTTGCAGTTGCCGTTTATATCAAAGAGGAGAAAAAAAATCTAATCTACACGATTATTTTATTTAAACAACTATATTAAAAGATAAAATTTATAAATATCTTAAATTATACCTGATCATTACTACCAAATACTAATTATTTATAAATCCGACATTGCGATTTCCCCTTTTATAGACAAGAGGTGAGCTTCAAAAAATTGCTTGAGAAAATCTCCACCTTACTTTTACTCTTGAAAGACACGTTCATCCCTCAACAGTCCTTGTTGGAGGATCAGTATCATTTAACGTACTTAATTAAAGAGAAAAGCATAAGAATACTTCTTAAAGGAATACCATTTTAATATTGCCTTTTTAAATTGCTCTTTTTAAAACTGTCCCTTTATTTAAAAAAAGGTGATTTATTAAAATCTAAATTATGCTCCTTTCTCACTCCCTCATGCAGGATGCCATCATTGAACCTACAAGATTCAGTCCTAAAACCCATTAGGTTTCAATATAGGTCCCATAGATTCCGCCTTAGAGCCTGTCAGGTTGCAGCGGGTCAGTTTCACTATTTTTATTGATGTAAAATAATATTATTAGTGACAAAGAAAAAAAAAACAAAAGGGTGATGCGATCCAAAATAAGAAAACAAAACGAGGATTGTATCAAAAAAAATTAACAAAATTATCGACAAATCACCCGCGCTGTAAGTCCAAAAACAGAAAACAAGAAACAAAAAGGATTGTATCAGAACTTTCACTAAATTAACCCAACAAAGCTATCTAGGTTGATCATGGATGCATTCATACACGTTAATATATTCATCTTGTAAGTTGTAATTTAACCTAAGACCAACATGTCTGAATCCAATTCCAAAGGCCCAAACTTATTTTAAGAAATAACCAATATACAAAATAAAATCAGCAATATTCGAGTACTACAAACTACTACTATTGAAGTCATGATTGTTTGAAAAAATTAGACGTCATATAGATTCCAAATATATAGATCATATAGATTACAAACTTCAATTGCGAATAGGAAACGAGCGTAGGCATTATCGAAAAGCAAAATCTTTTACTAGCGTAAACAAACACGACTGCATTTTTGAGAAATTGAAGAAAAACATAAAGAAAAGAGAGAACTCGCTATTAGGAAAGAATCCTTGCCAGCTCATGGTAATAAGTCAAAGGAATTCAATCCCTCAAATCAGGTCTATCCAAATGCATCATATCTGCCCTCCTTAATATATATGATTAACCATATTAATGTAAATTTGATATGTAGTATTCTGATGATGTCTACAATAGTCAATGGCCTGTTAATATGCTTTAATTCTCTTGTGATTTTTTTATGTATATATAAAGCTGTACAACATAATTGAAAGGTGTGTGGTAATATACAATCATTTCTCATCATCCTTTTGTCTGATCTCTATGGTATTAGAGCCATACCCTTACTTTCACTGGGTGTCTTTTTTTTTTCGATTTTACCCACGTCCTAGCGTTGATCGTCGTCACACATTTAGTCCGGTTGTGAAACCTACTACTATCCGAGTCGTATTATGCATTGCTTTTGCGCATGGATGGTCTATTCATCAACTTGACATCACCAAGGCATTTCTTCATGGTTCTATTCGAGAAGAGGTATTTATGTCTCAACCTCTTGGCTTCATTGACAATAATTATACAACGCATGTTTGTAGGCTTTGAAAAAGCTCTATATGGTCTCAAGCAAGCTCCTCGTATGTCGTAGCAAGAGCTAAGTT
The DNA here is from genome assembly GCA_946598075.1 of Artocarpus hirsutus. Classification (NCBI taxonomy): domain Eukaryota; kingdom Viridiplantae; phylum Streptophyta; class Magnoliopsida; order Rosales; family Moraceae; genus Artocarpus; species Artocarpus hirsutus. The sequence goes on along the minus strand of CAMOHE010052739.1, from coordinate 9,835 downwards.
AATTTCTCATTAACACTGTTTTTCACAACTCCTAATCGGATACCTCCATTATTTTCTTGAAGTTGAAGTGCTTTCTACCAAAACTGGTGTCCTTTTATCACAACATAAATAGATAAGAGATCTTCTACAGAAACACAACATTGATGGCACAAAAGATGTTGCAACTCCACTGTCTACCTCGCCTCCTTTGCATCTTCATGATGGCTTTCCGAATGCCGATGCATTCCGACAGGTAGTTGGAGCTCGACAATACTTGTCTATTACACGACCTGACATCTCTTTTGCTGTCAATAAGTTTTCTCAATTCATGCATGAACCTTCACAAAATCACTAGACTGCAGCTAAATGAGTGCTACGTTACCTCAAGCACTCTTTACTTCATTGCCTTTTCTTAAAGAAAGGAACATCTCTCCAACTTCGTGCTCTGATTTGGCAGGAAATATGGATGATCGCACCTCCACAAACGAATACATCTTATACCTTGGCAGGAACCCCATCTCTTGGTGCTCTAAGAAGCAGCGTTCTGTTTCACGCTCCTCCACAGAAGTAGAATATAGAGCTATTGCTACCATAGCTTCTGAAATAGCTTTGGGGTCCAATCTCTTCTTCGTGAACTCTTAAGGAACCTCCAACCATTTAATGTGATAACCTTGGAGCAACATACTTGTGTGCCAATCTGGTCTTCCACTCGCGCATGAAACACATTGCTATCAACTTTCACTTCGTTCGTGATAAGATCGCAGCAGGCCACCTTCGCGTTTCTCATGTGTCCACCAACGATCAGCTTGCCGACGCACTTATAATGCCACTTTCGCACCAACGTCTAGATGTTCTTCGATCCAAGATCGGTGTTGCCAATGGAAGCACTGTCTTCTGAGGGCGTGTTAGAAAAGAATCCTTGCCCAGCTCATGGTAACAAGTCAAATCAAGTCTATCCATATTAATATAAATTTGATATATGGTATTCTGATGATGTCTCCAATAGTCAATAACCTGTTATTATGCTTTAATTCTCTTGTGATTCTTTTATGCATATATAAAGCTGTACGACATAATTGAAAGGTGCATGGTACTATACAATCATTTCACATCGTCCCCTTTGTCTCTTTACTCGCCACCTCCAGATTCCATCATATTCAAGTGCAAATGCGTTTGCTTTTTTTTTGAGAAATTGCAAAAAAAAAAAAAAAATGAGAGAACCCGTCACCTCCACAGCTGCCATCGTCTTCGACGGAGATGGCCACATGAAGCGGAGTAAACCACAATCTCGCCAGCCACCATTGTCTGTCATCATCCTCGATGTAGAAGGCCGACCAGATCTGTGATCAAAACCAGATGCAGATCGCAGATCGTGAAGCTTGGACTGCAGTAGCACTGCACGATGGACGGAGTTTGGCCGGAGGGGAGAGAGAGAGTGTAGAGATGGACTAGGCCGTGTGACCTCACGTGAATGGGATTGATGAGGTGAGCCATAGTAGATCTGAGAAAGAAGGGTGGAGAAGACAAACGACAGAGGGAGGAGAAACAGGGAGATTCAGAGGCAGGGAAAGAGAAGAGAGATGGAGATTCTAATGGAAGGACGATAGGGAGAGAGGAAGCCTTGGGGGAAGGAATTAGAGAGAGAGAGTAAATCTGAGAGAGAAAAAGATTTGAGAGAAATGAAATCTAGATAAAATTGTTAAATAAATTCAATTAAACAAAACTATAAAAGAGGCAGTCTTAAAAAGTGAAAAAGAAGAAAGCAGTTTAATTAACTAGTATCCATAAAAGGGAATTCTTTGTAAATTTCTGTTAATTAAATGATTTCGTATGCTCGTGAGATGATTTCTTTTTTAGGATAAGTGGATCCATCACAAGAAAAATTATATTTAACTACATATTATTTATGACATGTAGTTTTTGAATGTCGTTGAAAAGTACATACAACGATATCTCTAATAAATATATTGTTAATCACATTTGAAACAATAATTTATGACATCTATATAGACGCCGTATTGAAAGTTTTCTTTTAACAACAATAATTTAATGTCATTAAATTATTTAACGACAAGTAGGAGATGTCGTCAAAGTCTTGGAGATTCTACAACACACCTTATAGATGATATCTTGACCAATATCGTCTATAAGCGATGGTAAAATACAAAATAATAGTTCGTTCGTATGCTTCATTTTTGTTAGAAATTTTGATGGCAAATGGTAAAAGTTAAACATGGAGAGTTTCCAAAAGGGTGACTTTAATGTTTCTCTTACGAAGGAAATAAAAAAAGAAAGGGAGATCTGTATAATGTCTATTTGCCAAACTATTGAGTTTTCTTGCAATTCGAACTTTAATTTCGTCTTTTATTCTTATCGCAAGGGTGGGCAGGTTCTCCACCTAACTTTTTTTCTCTTTTAATTGTTTATATGAAATTTAGTAAGACTTATGCTTTGCTATTTTACCTCCCATAGCTTAATCACTATGTTGCTCTCCTGACTATTTTTTTTTTTGGCTCCGTTCTTGTTTTGATAATTTTCACCGCATTTAAAGAGAAAATTTCAATAAGTAAATAACTTAAGAATTCGACTTATAAGAATTTCATGCAAAGTACGGTATTAACAATATACCGAGAAACACTCTAATATATAAAAACCTTTTTATTATCTATTAGGTAGCTTCTGAGTTATACAAGCATCATTTTTTTATACAAAATGCCATCCGAGCTCAAGAATTGGCACTATCATAAGCTATGCCATTACCGATGCAAGTGCAAGAAAAGTTAAGTTTAGGGTTTATTCAATCTAGAAATAGTTTTGAGATTGATAGCTATCCAATTTAATTACACGATTATGTATTAGCATCATTTCTAATTTCTTGGGAGGTTAGTTTTGGACTATGATTATGGAAAGTTAAAGGATGCAATAGAAACCGAAAATCTCCTATCAGCCCCAATCACTCAAGATTTTATCTGCTTCTTTAAATTAAGAAATTCTTATAAGTAAAGTGGCGTGACATGGAGACAACAGTTAACCCTTGGAATATCGATAAAGCTTGGTCTAAGTTGACTTTTTGATTGAGCTACTGTCCCTCCTTTTTCTTAACTATTGGCGCCATTCATGGAAGGAGATCATACTTGATCTTTGCACAATTAAGTCTGCTAAAAGAGTTAAGCAAATCAATATCAAATGATAAGGATGATTAACATCAAATATATATTTATATAGATGGGACAAATCCACTAATGCTTTGTTTTGCTCTATTTTCTTTCTTTCTTCCTTGTAAAACTGTAGCACTCCTTCCATTTCATCCTAAAATTTTTTCATCATCCACACTAACGTGAAACTACTCTATCAAGAAGGAAAAGTAGAAAAAAAGAAGGAGAAGAAACTAGAGCTGTTCTTTAGGATATATGAACTAAACGTTTACCCTTTGTATTTTAAGTTTGATTAAGTTATAGTTGTGATGATTGTGAGAAATAAATAAGGTCTTATTTATATATTTGTTGTAGTGATGTAAGTTTATATTGTAATTGTTTAAGTTTATGTAAGTTTAAGCAAGTTAGAGTCGAGGTTTTAGTTGTGGTTTAGATTAAAAATTGAATGCACTCTTCATACACTTTAATAAGTACACTTTACAGGTTGATTTCGGAGTTTTCATGAACATGAAACCTTTAGAACTTGACATTCTGAACAAATTTTTGTGACTAAGGTTTTTCGTGTTCAACTGATCTTAGTCAAAGTTTTGAACCGTTTTCAAAAATTGCTCCAAAAAATGTTTTTATACATGCAAAATCGTATAAATACATGAAATGATACTTTTCTTCCAACAAAGAGGAACGTTTGAGGGATGAACTTTTCTTTCAAAGTGTGGAAAAGTTGCTGCAATCGGACCTCATGTACTAGCAAACACGTCAACGAAAATATGACTTTTCTGGAATTGGTTTTTTCTTTCGTTTTAAAAGTAAATGTAAGGCACGTAGAGATTTTCTCAAGCAACTTTTGAAGCTCACCTCATGTTTATAGAATGGGAAATTGTAATGTCAAATTTTTTATCTATTTGTAGTGAAGGATGTATAATTTAAGATATTTATAAAAAGTCATCTATTAATCTAGTTGTTCAAATCAAATAATTGTGTAGAGGAAAATAACCATAATTTGATCTAGATTTTTATCCTCTTTCAAATAATCTACTGCAAAGTGGCAATATCATATAAAGGACAGTAACACTGACAAACGACAACAAAAACTTGAAAATTATAGCTAGAATTGGGCAAAATTTTTTAAACGATAGAAAACCGGGGAAAAAATGGCAAGCTTCAAACGGAAACCAATAGAGGTCGTAAAAACTTAAAACTGACAGAAACAATGACTTGGTACAAGCAACAACATGACATCGACCAATAAAACAATAAAAAACTTGAAAACACGGTACATTGAAAATCTGGAAATAATCTTAACCAAAAAAACAAAAAAAAAAAACCCTCAACAACTGGAATGACGTTTAAAACAACAACAAGCATAAGATTAAGATGAAAATATATTAAAATGACAAGAGCTTAAAAAACAACGTACATTAAGAACAAAACGAAAACAATCCGGAAACTCCCTCCAAAAATAAAATAAAATAGAAATGTGTGTATGAATATGTCTGTAATTTGCATACTTGATTAGTATCTTGTTATTTGAATGTTATATAGTTATTGGGGTCGATTTCTGAATGTCAACACTCTTCTATCAGCTTTGCCCTCTCCATCATGTTACGGTTGTTGCGTTGTACTGGGGTGGGAATGGGATTGCTTAAAAAAGGAAATTTGACGATCAAGTCAGATAAACAGTTATGGAAAAATTTTAACAGAATAGTACGTAGAATATTTTAAGAGAGGATTCTTTTAATGACGGCTTTGCATTCTATATTTTAGTTCAATGATCTGATTAGAACATGTCACATCGTTTTTTAGGCCTAAGGTTTTTCTCAAACTTGCTCTTCCTAAAAAAGGTCAAAGAAATATCTTGTAAAAATTGCAAATTTTACCCAATTTAGGTTACCTTAATGAACTAAATGACTTGGCCTCGTATAATTGTCAGTAGTGACCAAATCTATTAAATATATTGCTCACTATGTCAAATCTACTCTTATTTATTATATTCAAATCCCAATTTATGTGTTATAAAAATCTGGTTCTTCTTTTGTTATTCTGTCTATATGTTAAGTTTTAATCACCGTGTTATTATTGTTTCACACTTAAGAACCACTATTTTTGAAATAATAAAGATTGCATAGTAAAATACTAAATAGGAACAGTCCACCAAAAAAAAAGGAACACACAAACACACACATATATATGTATTTCAATGAAAACATACGAGGAAAAGACTATTTAAAAGAAGCATATTAAAGAACTATTACATGGTAGAGGATCTTTAGACAACAAGAAAAAGAAACCAAAAAAAAAAAAACAAAACTAAGGACAAGCACACATGGAAAAAAATGTATTAATAAAAGTAACGTAAAGGAAAAATGCATTTCAAATTTCGCCAACGGGATTCAATTAAAGAGAATGCATTTATCAAAACAATAATAGTTAAAGGATGGCATGAAAAAGTTTAAAAAGAGACAATTTAGAAAAAAAAAAATTATTGTAGTGGGTTAATTAGACAAACCCAACAATATTATTTTAATAATAGTAAACGAAAGTAAAAAAGTATTCCAAAGAAGCATATAGAAAATAAAATTGTAAAAAAGATGTAACATATTTGGAAGAAGTTATTTTAATTTGAAAGAAGTTATTTTGATAGAGTAAAACGATGGAACAATGAAAAAACAAAAGAAAAAATGCAGTTAAAAAGTTTAAAAAAAAGTGTATAATTTCCTTTTTTGAGGGTGAGGTTTTTTTTTTCAGGAAAAGTAAAAAAAAATGTTGAAGAAGGAAAAAGATATGGGAACGAATCATCATTGATAGATTCTCCCACATTCTTTGGAAGTGCCTAAGGCAATTTTGTACCTTCTAAGATATAGGTAATTACCTTTTTGGTCATTAAAAAAAAAATTGGCTAAGTCATTAGAAAACTAAATATCTTAGTCATTAAAATACATCTTACTCATATATACCTCATTTAACATTTATATACTATAATTTTTCCAATTATATAAATAGATTTAGTCATTAAAATATTGTTTCTGGTCATCAAGAAAGGAATTACCTTTCCTCCAAAAAAAAAAAAAATCCTTAGTCATTAAAAGCGGACTTAGTCACATGTACCTCATTTCCAATTCATATACTGTAATTATCCTGACCTTTCTAGCAATCGTCTTGACATTGTGACATTTGTCACATCAAGACAAGTCACCTTGACATCTTGGCATGTCGACCTCGGCAATTTTCTCGATCTATTTTTTGATACAGGAGAATTCCCAAAAGGCAGCTATCTTTTTTCGTTAAGGACAGTATCCCTCGACCCTGCGGTCAAAGGTCATATATAGAGGCGTGAGCATGCTTATAAAGTGTAAGGCCATGTTGAGAGTTCCCCAAAGCCGCCTTGTTTTTTTTACTTATTTTAGTTGTCGAATGATTTTGTCGATGTTGACTAGAAAATCTAGTGCATGGGTGCTGGTCAATATTTTTACTCTAATTGCGTTCTCGCCTGACACATCCTCCTCTGGTAAACGACCACTGTAACCCAATACCTGAAAAGCCTTACTTGGCGGCGGTTGCCGTTTTATTCTCTCAATAAAATACAAATATGGTCAATGGCTGATTTAATGTTTAGTCCGATATTGAGATAATTAGGAGACGTTCATGATAAGTTCAAATTCATTGACACATGATCAATTAGTTTAAGTGTGTTTGAAATATTAGTTTGAATTTAAAGTTAAAACTTAAAAATTATAGCATATAAAAGTTTTACATTATAACAAATTTTTGTTTTTTTTTTCTACATATTTTTTTACTATAATATGTGAAAACTTTATAATGCCATTTATATAATATTACTGTTTTGAAGTAATTGTCGTTTATATGAAAGAAGGGAAAAAATATAAGTATTATGAATATTTTACTCTACACAATTATTTAATTTGAACAACTATATTAATAGATGACATTTACAAATATTTTAAATTATACATGACCGTTAGTACCAAATACTAATAATTTAAAAATCTGACATTATAATTTCCCCTTTTATAAACAAGAGGTGGGCTTTAAAAGATTGCTAGAGAAAATCTCTACCTTACTTTTACTTTTAGAAGATAAGCTCATCTCTCAAATGTTGTTCTTGTCGGTGCCAATGTACCGAATGAGGGCTCGGTTGAGACACCCTTGTTTCGGCTTATTTCAGCATCGCAGGTTATTATTCCTAACTCAAAAGAGTCAATCAGGGGACATGTACGTGAAGTTGGTCTCACAACTCAGTTGTCTTCGGAAGTGCCCAAGCAAATTAACGAGAACATTGAAGCATGCTAGGAAGAAGCATTTAGCCCGCTTGGAATTAGTGATTGGAACTCATTGTTTTGGGCCGCACATCTAGGGGGTGCTGCCATTCTGAAGGCGATCGAATCAAAAGCCGGGTTGAAGAAGGAGTAGCTTAGAGGAGATGAGGAAGGGGTCATTGGAGGAGAAAAAGAGCACCGCTAGTGAAGGGCTGAAATGGAGAGTTCTATTTGGATTCGGGCCGGGAATCATAGTGGACACGTGGTGTTGCAGAGTGTCCCTCTTGTTGCATAGATTGTGTCACAAAAAGTGTTTTATTGTTATTATTATTATTATTATTATCTAGAGTAAGTGACGAAAATAAATGAAGGTAAGATAAAGGGTAGGATTGTCTTTTTGATGTTATTTGGTAGAAAATAAAGAAAGGACAAGAAAAGATCTTATCGAGCGTATTTTACAATTATAGCCTTATAAATCATGACGCAATGATTAAGCAAACTGGAAATAAATTGATAGAATTTATAAAAATAGCTGTCTTGCCATGAATAAAGCCGGACCTTTCGATATCAGTTGATAAATTAACAATATTTAAAGGAAAATAAATAAAAACCGGCACTCCTCACTCTTGTAATAACTTTATCTAAAAAAAAAATTATAACCTTTTATACAAAGGATTTACGTGTTATAATTAACTTTATCTCAAAAAAGATTGAAACTTTTTATATCGATAGTTAAGCCTATATTGCTAGAGTGGAAAAGGGCAAGGGACGAGAGTACTAGAGAGTAGGGATTTTGGAGAGGAAAAACAATAGAATATTGGGTCTTTAGTTAGGAAAGAATTTAGACATGAAAAGCAAAAACAAAAATTGACACGAAACAATTGGTATGAAAAATAACTGTTTTGACTTTGAATCATTCGCAATCTTTTTATCCGCTTAAGGGTATAGTTGTGAACAATTTTTTTTTTCTCCTTTCTCTATTCTCTACTAAATAACACAAAAGACAACCCCTCTTATGCCTTCACCTTAATTGCCTTCATTTTATTTTGGCACTTATTCGAATTATTAAAAAAAAAAACCCTTGTGTGACACAATTTACGCAACCACAGGGACACTCTGCAACACCACGGTGTCTATCGTGATTCCCGGCCCAAACCCAAACAGAACTCCCCATTTCAACCCGTCACCAGTGGTGCTCTTTTTCTCTTCGAACGACCTCTTCCTCATCTCGTCCAATATAAAATACACACTTGCACTCGACATATTTCCATACTCAGTCCACACATGCCATGTATCCTTAAGCTTCTCCTTCTCCAGCCCGACTTTCGATTCGATCGCCTTCAAAATGGCAGCACCGCCTGGATGTGCCACCCAAAACAGTGAGTTCCAATCACTAATTCCAAGTGGGGTAAATGCTTCTTTCAAACATGTTTCAATGTTCTCTCTAATCCTCTTCGGCACATCCGGAGCCAAGTCAATTGTGAGCCCGCATTCACGTAAATGTCCTCCGATTAACTTTTTTGAGTCAGGAAGAATAATTTGCGATGTTGACATTATTCGAAACAAGGGTGTTTCAACCGAGCCCTCATTCGGTATATTGGCACCAATAATAACAGATGCAGCTCCATCGGCGAAGATTGCTTGGCCCACGAGATCAGCCAAGTCATCTTCGCATGGACCGCGAAACATGGTAATGGTGAGTTCAGAGCAAACAATGAGCACTCGTGAGCCAGGATTGTTCTCGGCTAAGTCCTTTGCAATGCGAAGTACGGCGGCTCCGGCGAAGCAGCCTTGGTGGTAGAGCATGAGTCTCTTGACGGATTTATTGAGGCCAAGAGAGTGGATTAGCTCATAATCAGCGCCAGGCATGTCAACTCCTGAAGTTGAATTGACGATGATGTGGGTAATCTTTGATTTTGGTTGGCCCCACTCTTTGATGGCCGCAATTGCTGCTCTTTCACCAAGCTTTGGCATCGCCTCAATTTTCAAATCATGGCGTGCGTTGAGTGACACGGCATTGTAGCTACGAAAGCTTGGGTTTTCATTGATGATCTCTTCTGATATGTGCATGTGCCGCTTCCTTATCCCAGAACTCTCACCTGCAGGCAAAGATATTTTCAATATTAATATCAATATTCTAAATTTGAACAAAAAATCATCAACAATATCGGTATTAATAAAAATACTTAAATAAATTATGAAAATCATGAATATTTATATTAAATTGAATTTTTTAAAGATATGTGGGTAATAAAGGTTTTGTGTTTCTCCTTTATTTAAAAAAATTACTTACAAATGCGTTTAAACTTCTCTTTCAATTCTGTCTTATCTTCAGAATTCGTGACTCTAAAGTAGTAATCAGGATAATCAGCTTGATGAATATAATTGATGGGATTGGCTTTTCCAATAGCCAAAATTGTGGCTACA
>CAMOHE010052738.1:0-39639 GCA_946598075.1 Artocarpus hirsutus | reverse complement strand
GTGTGAGCTAAGGAAGATGAATTGCAAACGGAAGAGTGCCAAAGAATGATTTTATTTTATTTAAATTAAGTTTTACAAATTTGAGTATGTTATTTGATGGACTTTTAAGATTTGAACTAGAACACTTTAACTTTATTATTTTATAAATTTTCCTTCCGCATTAAAACTGTATTTAAACAAATTTTCTTTTAATCGTTTGGCGTGCCGACCTTTATTGGTCAAACTGCCGAAGAACTTTAATCGGCCTGCAGGTTGTCATGCATCGGCTTGCCGAATTTATTGATTTTAAAATCCCATTTTGCAAAGCCTCGGGCGGCCTGCCGATGGACGACCTTCGGCTTGCCGGTCGAGTTCGGCTTACCAAAGTCACAAGTTCGGCATGCCGAAATGTGTAAGAAATTTTAACTTTAATATTTGGTAAGATAAACTATTTAAAGAATGTTTATAAATGAGTAATATATTGATGTATAATTATATGTATATATATATAAAATTTCATGGATCCTGGGTTATGTTCTCAACTTACCTTTTTTTATTTAAATTGTTTATCTTATAAATAAAAGTATTAAGAAATGAAGGTAATGACATCTGTAACGTCCGTAAAGGGGGGCGTTACAGAAGCAATATTCTTAAGTTCTCAAATCTTTCTATTCTTCTCTAGTACTCTAGACTGAACTCTCTCGTGAGTCTGATGCAAATTTTTGCCGCTGATTGTCATCGCTGATTATAGGATTATAAGCTTCAAACAATTAAATGCCAAGCTTCTCTTAAACAATAAGTCTTAGAATCTCAACTTTCATTTTGAGTTCTCTTTGTGTGGCCTTTTTTCTTACTTTCATTTATTTGCATTTTTTGGGTTTGTTGCGTGCAAAATAAGTCAAATTTTGTCAAAAATAGTAGGAAATAAAAGAACGTACCAGTTTTAGCTATTTTGGAAACGCATGTTGTGATTCTCTAGGATTTTGGGATGATAGTTGATTTTGGGTTTTTTGAGTCAAGTCAACCATCGTATTCATAGAGGTTTAGGTTGATTGTTCTATTCATACTCAATTATGAGCCAAACTAATGTTCTTAGTTGCTAGGTCGATCTCTCGATATAGGGTAATCTTTTTGACATTTCTCTTCTTTTTACTAGATTATTTCTTCTCCTAGTCATCCTCAAGAGGTCGAGTCTCCATCCCAAGTTTGCTAGGACACTGTCAAGGCCGCTAAGACCTCCTAACTATGGGATAATGTTATCCTTAAAAATGATATCTTCTTCAGGGATATCGATGAGTTTGGCACTATCCTTTTGACAGATAGTGTTGATTGGTGGACAGTGTCCCCATTCCTATTTCTATTACAATCCTGGACCCAAGATATCATCATTTGGTCATGGTCGACTCGAGCTTGTCTTTTTACAGAGCAACCATACCATGGGACGAGTCATTAACCGCTTGTAGTGGCGAGATTATCTTAGTTAAGTCCAAGACCACCAAATCCCACAATAAAATGCATGACGTCCATAGGGTGTTCGTCAAGGGTAAGCTTCACAAAAGGTATTTTGAGCTCATAATTCCCAATGAGCACCACCGTGCCAACGCACTTTGGCTGGACAGATCACCGTCTACAATAAATGTGGTATGACTAGTTAAACTTTCCCTCTTCACCCCTTTATTAGGAGGCTCTACTGCTAGTTTCAAATCTCGTCGATGTAGCTATCTTCCAATTTTTGGTACATTTTCTTAGGGGTATGGATCTTGTAACACTTGCATTTCAACTCTCCTTTTTGCTTGGATGAGTTTTTGTACTATTACTACATCAGCTAGTCTCCGTCCAAGGGGGATTGGATAAGGTCCCCCCATCATACTGGATCTCCTTACTTCCATCCATGACTAGAAGAAGATATTCTTCATATTGAAGAGGGACTTCAACACCCACCCCTTCGATGGTTAAGAGGGTTATAGCCTTAGGAAGTACGAGGTCGAGACTACCTAGAGAATTGCCTGTAAGCCTCCACATATTTTTCTCATTGGCTTTTAAGTTTCTTTTTATTTTCTTTTTTTCTTAACTCAGCCTTTTCTTGTAGAGCTCATTGATCGCCCTGTCCTTTCCCGGTAAAGACAAATAGGATTAGGTAGATTGGCACCCTTCCATAAGAAGAGAGCTAGATCGTGAACCTCTTTACGAAGGAGAATAAAAGGAAGTCGAGGTTAATAATAACTTTCCCTAAGCCCACCTAGGTCACCCCTGACCGACCCCTTTCTAGTGGGGGCTTAGAGGGTTGGTCTCTATTATCATTATGATTTCTCATTTAATGCATAGTCGAGTTGTGTTTACTTCATAATACTAACCATTCGTATTTTCTATGTAGGGATGTTGAACCTCAAACTCCCTTCCTAAATCAAGAAGTCTTAGGCCTCTATGGGGGCTTCTCTTCGGGGGGGTACCACCCCTTCCAAGAAGCCCAATGACACGAAGAAAGATTCCAGCCGCTGACCTTTTGATGCCTTCTAGCCTAAAAAGCAATGGGTTACTAACAACACGTCGTCACCCATGTGCCAAAAAGAGAAGGTGATGATTGAAGTCATAGACCTTCCTTCTCTTTTTCCTAAGAAGAATATTCCCCTCTTGCCAGGCAATAGAGTAAACGACAAGAATTTTATTATGGGCTACGTACCACAGCCAAGAAGTTTCCTCTCCTAAAGTAGCATAGGGAGCAGATCCATAGCTAGGTTAATATAAGTGTCTTTAAATTTTTTTTTTGATTGATCCCACTCTTTATATCCCTACCAGATATTATTCTAACCCATCGTTCTTGTGTCAGCTCTGATGATGGCCCTCATCTCCTATGGGGAGATCGAGAAACTAGTGAAGGACTCGGTTAGACCAACAAGGAGATTGAAGCAGTAAAGGCCCTCCTTTGAGAGGAGAAACAAGCAGTCAAGGATGCAAAGAACAAGGATACCAAGGTCTAGCTTCTCTTCACAAGGAGTTGGAGGACTCCAAAAAGCTCTCCTAAACAATCCTTAAGCTCTCTACAGAGATTGAGAGTGAAAAGGAAAGGTTGCACCAGGCCAAGGAGAAACTAGAGGCCGAGAAGAAAAGGAACGAGAAGCTAGCGGGGTTGATGTTTGATATGGCTCGAGAGGCAGTCAAGAAATACCAGGAGTAGGAGGAGTACTGGCTACCCAGGTGGCAATTCTCCAATCAACTAGCAAGTAGATTGAGAAGCAAATCCACAGTGCCTATCCTAACTAGGACTTGCCTTTTAGACATCCTTGAGGCCTCCACCTAGACCAATGAGTCAACCATGGCAGAGAAAGGAGCCACAGGGGTAGGAAAATGAAGCCTTTGTACTTTTTTTGTTGACATCTTTTTTTTTTATCAATATAATCCACATTTACCTTCATCTTTCTATTGCTTACTTTGTCTTGTTTCTAATCGTATTGAACGTCAAGATTATGGGGTAACTCATAAAATAAACTCAACAACTTAACAACTTTGTAACTCATAAAATATACTAATGCACATTGTGCCTTTAGCTTACAAAAAGATCTCCCTTAGAGCATAAGGATTTGCCTTTTTAACTCAGTCAGGCATAGGGATTTTAGACATAGAGATAACCCCTAGAGCATACAGCTTCGCCCTTTAAGGCTAGTGTAGTTTTTAGTGAGGGCTTAGAAGCTAGGGCTTTGCTTACTCAGTTGGGTTTTGTCCTCATTGTGGCTCTTAGTGTTAGACATGTATGCCCTAAAGAGTAAAAATATAATAAGTTTTTGGAGATATTTTTATTAATAAAAAGTTTATTTATTATTCATATACCAAATTGTTGTCCTTTTTACGTTCATGTTTATTGAATGAATGATAAGCAAATAAAAGTCTAAGACTGTCGATTTAAGCCTTTAGAATCAAGCATATGATGGATAGATTATGCATAAGGCATGATTCTAAAGGTGATAGTCTAAATTATAAGATCCGCAATTAAAGGAATAAAGTTGGGCACTTTATTCATGTAAAGATATTATGTTGTCTATATCTCTAGCAGAAGATGGTTTGTTTTGGCCATCGGAGGTGGACTCCTCGAATAGAAACATTGGTGCATTGTCATAGGTGACGATACATTAGATCAGGACATAAACTGTAATTAATTTGGATTAATAATTCTGTTTCAACAAATCAATTCTCTTAAGATAATTATATGTGTTGTATCTTAATCCTAAGATGAATAATGAGCCTGTTGTCTTGACTTATGTCTTTTGATATACCAAAAGGTGACATCCACATTTTATGTTAGTATGCATGCCGGTAGAGGCGGCAATAATCGTGTTTGTGCAGTGTTCATGTCAGCACGTTTACAGCACGATACGTTTAGTCCAAACCCGAACACAAACACGACACAATTAATAAACATATTAGAAATGCAAACGGCAACATGATACGCCTATGGCATACGCAATATAGCACGACACGATTGACACAATTATTAAACGTGCTGTGACGGGTTGACAAGATAACAACACGTATATGACACGTTTATGACCCAATTAACTAAAAATTTAAAAAATTAAAAAAAAATTAATTTTTTCTATAAAAAAGCCAATAAATAAAATTAACAAAAACACAATATCTAATTAATAATAACCTACTATAAATATTTCATATATTTTTATTTTTAAGTTTAAATATGTTATAAATGGGCGGGTCGTGTCGTGCCATGTCAACACGTTTACGGCTCATTTAATTAAACGTGTTAAGGCGTGTTTAGCGTGTTAGCATGAATCCAACCTATTTATTTTTGTGTTATTCATGCCAACCCATTTATGGCACAATTAATAAACGTGCGATTCAAACTTGTTTATCTCATGTCGTTTTTGTATCGTGTCATCGTGCCGTGTCATTAATTACTGACCGTACATGCCGGTATGTTGGAGGCATGACTCTTGATAACGTAGACTTATTATTCATAGATATGAAATCCTTAGCTCCTCTTTAGGAGTCGTTGATATCTTTTTATATGAGTTATCCTACAATTGAAAAACTAGAGTGCTCAACCATTTGAATACATATGTGTAACTAAATGGTATACTATCTTTGGATGGCAAGTTTTCCAATGGTGAGATAATGGAACGTAAGATAAAAATAATCGGGAAGGTAAGATAAAATTTATCCTTAAGTCGATTATGGATAATCTTATGGGGATACAATACATTATGATATGTCATGGAGACTTAGCTATTTGGGCTTCGTAATTCTATATAGTTTGATAGTGTAGCTCTAAGCTTTTAGTGTAGTAGCATTAGGTTGATAATTATGAAATGTATATCCAGGATATTAGGTTTTATAATTATCGGGAGCTTAAACTATATAGGTCCATCAGGTCTCCTTTGGTAGCTCATAATAAATCTTGTAAAGATCCAACATGCTTTTCCAATAAATTGGTGACCTATGTCGAATTATCAAATTGGCTAAAATTCAATAGGATTAGATAATTTATGTATATTTATTAGTTGAATTAATTTTGTAAAAAATTAATTTAAGATAAACTTGTTGAATTATCATGATCAGATAATTAATGTCTGTTTATTGGTTGAATTAATTTTGAATAAATTAATTGAAGATAAACTTGTTGAATTATCAGGAATATTTATTTTTCAACAGATTATCTAGATATGACTGTTTTAATCAGGTAACTTCTCTATTGGGTTATTTGAATTAAAACTGAGGCTATATCTGAAGATTCATGGGTAAAAAATAAATATTTGCAGGGATCATTTAACGTTAGTTTGGTAGGCCGATCTTCTAGTTCGCCCTGCTGATGGATTAAGTTAGGTAGGTCGATCTGCTAGTTCAGCCTACCGACTGAATGATTTTTTATCACACATTTTTAGATGCATTTTTACCAGATATTGATCTTGATTCAAATTTTTGAGGTCTTATCTGATAAGGACTAACCCTTAGGTCCAACCTCTATAAATAGGGAGTGAGACTCATAAATTATTTAGATTAGTTAAGGAATTAATAGTGAGCACTCTATACTGTGAGTCTCTACAACTCCCTGAGAGCTATTGTTTACAAATCATGAACCTTAACTCTAGGTTTCCTCAATTTGTTAAAAGGAGAGTCACCTATAGAAAAGCTATACGAGTGTGCCCACACACACACCGGTCATGGATAAAGAAGAGCAAAGAATGCCAGTTGATTAAGGTCCTTCTACAACGCCCTTTTCTTCATCGATTGAGGAATTTCTACAGCATACAAGGTTAGTAAGATATGGTTAATTTATGCATTTAATGTGTCAAACTTATGTTTTGAAAAATATTCTGGTATAAAAATTTTAAAAATTCCACTACGTACTGCTTTTCCAACACTTGATGTAAAGAGAGTAAGTAATTAGAAACTAACTTTTGTGGAGTTTCTTTTACATATAACAAAGTTGTCCCAGTAGAATTTATATTACTAGTAATAGGGTCACAAATGCTCAGTGTTTCAAGGATGCCCAATGCATTGAAACACCATCAATTCTAGTATGTAGGTTCCTAGTCTTATGATATCTCGAATTTTGTAAGGCCCTTCCTAATTTGGACCTAGAGTCCTGGCGTTCCTTGGCTTGGTATTTAGAGTTACCCTTTTCAAAACCATGCCTCCAATGGCATATCTCTTTCCCTTGACCCTTTTATTGTAATATCTTGCCATCCTTTGTTGATAAGGGATGAGGCGTATTTGTGAGTCGATCCTTCATTTTCTAGTAGGTCAAACTCTACGCCCATAAGTCTAGAGTTTCCTTCTTCATTGTACCCCATTACTCGACTGGTTTGGGTAGTTATCTCCATCGACAAGACTGTCTCAGTACTTTAGGTGAGGAAAATAGAGTTTCGCTGGTAGTAGTTCTACTAGTAGTTCTATTGGTCCATAATACCTTAGGTAATTCCTCCGCCCACTGTCCCTTGAGGTTGTCGAGGTCTTTTTTCCATGTGTGCTTAATGATTTTGTTAACTGCCTCAACTTGCGCATTTGATTGTGGATAGACTATAGTCGAGAAATTCTTATAGATGCCAAGGTCATCATAGAATTTTCTTATCTTGGCATTGTCAAATTATTTACCATTGTCAAAGACAAGTGAATGCCAAATACCAAAGTAGCACACGATGTGAGACCAGATGAAACTTATGCAATTTGTCTCTGTGACCAAAGCAGCATAAGGAGAAAATGATCAACAATAGTCCTCATAAATCATTCACAATTCCTACAAGTAAGAATAATAAAAAAGTGCAAGAAAATACCAAACACGTGTATTTTAGAGTGGTTCACACTTAAATTAGCAATGTCCACTGTACTTCCTTTATGGAGACTTTGTACAATTGTTTCTCAAAAGGATGGTAAGAAAAAAGAGAAGACTAAGTCAGGGAACTGGAACCAGAGTAACAAAAAAGAGGGTCCTCTGGCCCTTCTTCCTCTTCATCTTCTATAAAATATTATTTACCATTATTAAAATAATAATGATTAAAATATTGCTAATGGGAAGAGAATCTTCGTATCCCATGCTAGCCATTGCTTTTGGGTGTGGTGTCTCTGCACGCGTAGGGAATGTGTCGAGTCTCGTGCTAGTGATCTGAATTTCAGATGTACTACATCGACTATTGGTCTCACCCACTCTTGTTTGATTCTCTTGGAATAATAGGCATAATAATGGGTGGAGGACATGATGATCTTTTAACCTCGACCTCATGCTAGAATGACGAGATCAACCGATTGTCTCGACACCTGATTCTTTTGAGATTAATAGGCCAAGTTAAGCTTTCTTTGATCTCGCCTCTAGGCTTTGGGCCGCCGAGATCACACACAATAGATTGCACTAAAAAAAATTTAAGTGGAGAGATATTTAAAAATATTTATGTTGATAGGGACAAATAAGGAGAAAAAGTATTTTAATGAATAATTTTTAAGGGGAAAAAAAGAAAATAAAAATAAAAGAGGCAAAAAATAGAAAAAGAGATATCAATCAAGATGATAAGTGGGGATGTATTTGAGAAAATTTATGTTTATAGGGAAAAATTAGGAGAAAAAATATTTAAATATAGGACAAATTTCAAAGCATATAAAATTTTAAGACAAAAACAAAAAAAAAAAAGGGAGGGAGGGGAGGGGGTTTCAAATGATAAGAGAATTAAAATTCTAGGACAAAAGACCAAAAAAAGTGAAAAAACTGAAAAATAAAAAGGGAGTAAAAAGCAATGCTAAAGGGATTAAACGACAATATTTAAATTTTGAAAAAAAATAAAAAAAAAATTATACATATATATATGAAAATTACACATATATATACATATATATATATATATATGTATGTATATTTGGAATAAAGAAACGAGCATTTCAATCCAAACGCTGGTTTTGGTTGACAATTATATTCATTGGCCCGAATTGAATATTTTTTATATTGTTAAGCTTAAGATACTTGTTACTTGTTAGCAACGAGTTGATAGTTTAGGCTCTAGAATTTATAAGGTATTTGGTACTATTAGTTTGAACCAATTAACTTGCATCAATTGATTTAAAATCCAAACTACAATGGCATATAAGGGATTTATTGTAGCTCATTTTTAGTTTATGTTGTAGTATATGAGAGCTTTACACTATAACAACTAAAAGTTTTGGCTTGAACTAATATTACTAAATTCCATATTGATCATCAATTGCTGAACATAAAACTTTTCATGGACAACCCTTTGGTTTCCTCCCATCATATTAGTTAAACACGTATAGGTCGTTTAGTATATAGGTTCAAAACCGTTTAAGGTAGTTCAAACCATGAAGACGTTTCAAACTAGTGTTTGGTGGAGTAATAGAAAAGGTTAGTTCAAACCATGGAGGTAGAATTATAAAGGACAAAACCTCAAAAGCCAAACTTTACACCCTAAAGTTAACGGTTTGAACCATTTTCTACAGTAAAATCCATTCTCATTCTTGATTCTCTTTCGTAAACTATTGTTTTTCAAGCATCATTTCTTGTTTTAAACTTGATATGATTTTTTGTTTTTGTTTTAAACCTTTACTTTTAAACGCCAGCTCAAAGCCATCATTTAAACCGCATAATTTAAAACCTATGATTTAAACCATAAAGTTTCAAAACAACACCGTTTAAAACCCGCGTATAAAAAAATCAGTATGTTTCCTTCGGATATCGTATTTTCTTAACATCACGTACTGAACAACGTTGACCTTTAGTCCAGTCTAATCGTATCACATAATAGTAACGCAACTTACTGCACACTTTTATATACACATGGTTATCATTTAATAAAACGATTGAAAATATTACAACAAGAAAAAGAAGGTGACTTTTTTTTACAGGATCCGGTAAACAAATATATTATTTTTTATTTT
Organism: Artocarpus hirsutus; assembly: GCA_946598075.1. Lineage (NCBI taxonomy): Eukaryota > Viridiplantae > Streptophyta > Magnoliopsida > Rosales > Moraceae > Artocarpus > Artocarpus hirsutus. Next base: position 30,273 of record CAMOHE010052738.1, on the reverse strand, counting down.
AAAATAATTATAGTATAATATGAATTATGACATTTGAAAACTTGTTTAAGGAATTGTAAAAAAAAAATCATACAGACACATTCGACTTTTTAAGATCTTTGTCACGCCTCAAAGTACAGGTAGTAACATGGAGGATTTATTTAGTTAATTAAACTAAATTATTAATTAAAATCACCAATTAAATGATTTGGGTTATTTTGAAAAACGTGATAATTATAAAAAAAAATTCTAAAACATTTATCATTATTTTAAACTAGTAAAACATAAAAAAAAATATTAAAGATAATTAAACATAAGCCAGGTCCCACTGGACTCATATTAGTGCATATACATATGGTATCGACAATAAAATAATGCATCACAGTCCAATAACAAAGGTAGGTATGAAAATTATACATGCCTTGAATTAAATAAAGCAATAACCTAAAACAGTGCTCTTACGACTCACTTGTTGCCCTGTTGTCTTCATGTCAGTCCTAAGCTGCAATCCACCTAGGGGAAATGTTTCAAAAAAAAAAGATACAGAAAAGTGAGTGAAAGGCTCAGTAGGACTAAGGGTTCGAAGAACATTTAGTTGAATATAACATTTTATTATAGACAAGAGTTACAAAAATAATACATTGAAATTCGTTAAACTCAGACTTAGCAATTGGCTCTCTTTCATCCAAATCTAATCTAGATTGAGCTTTGAAAACATTAAATCAAGGTTAGATCCGTTACAATGTAAGAATTATAAAACACCGTAGGTAAACTCATAAAATTTAGTCTTACCATTAATTCATTAGTCATCCGTAAAATTTAACTTATCATTTAATTCCTAGCAAAGCCATCATAATCACCACCATGGTGGCCCAACTGGGCTTCGAGACCTGCCCATAAGGTTGCATTCTCTACGACCTAATCTCTGTGGATGGCATCATGCTCTTTTATGTATTTATTATTATTCAAATCCCATGTTACCAAGTATTCTTAATTATATTCGTTATTTGATTCATTATGAGCATTCCTTCTTAGGCAAGTAATAATAATAAAAGAAAATACTTGAGAAATTTATTTTAATCATTCCTAAAAAAAATCAAATTAAAAGAAACCATTTTGTGGCCAAAGGCCCCCTTTCAAAATATTTAAAGCGTTTTGTCATTTATTGAAAACAATTGAAGGGAATCTTTATAGCCAAAATCATTTAAAAACCTGGCTACCAAAGAAAGGGGTAGGAGTCCTACCTCAATATTTAGCATCGCATTTAGCACAACTGTCCTGATCCGTTATACGTAAACTCTACAAAACCACAAACAACCTTAAACACAAACGAGACTCATCAATATCTAACTTAAAGTACTTCTATGTTACTATGCTACCTAATGGGGCCTTAGTGTGCCATTTATGTTTATAAAATCATATCATAAGGTTAGGGTCTTGATCTAGGTTTAAAACAGTAAAAGTGGGTGGAAAACGGTCATTTTCCTTAAAGGCCGATCAACTTGCCAAACTTTCCTGTCTAGCCTGGCGAGCTTTTCCAGGTTCGGCCTACCGAACGTATGAGTCCAGCCTGCCAAGCTAGAAAATTCTAGACAGTTCCAGATTTCAAGCCTCGGCTTCCCAAGCTCAAAATCTCATTCAAAACCTGTTTTCTGAATTTTAAAACATAGAAGACACTCATAGATGGTGGAAAAACATAATATAATACATTTAAAAAAGTTTAAACAAGATTTTCATAGAAAATCTCAAAGGAATCTGAAAATGAAAAAAATAGAAAAAATATGATTCAATCTGTTTTTCATGAAATCAAACCTAGATTCGAGTTGTTTTGAGTCCCATTAACTTAAATTAAAGGTTTTCTAAGCTATAGAAACTCAGATTACAACTTTTTAAAGAAATTTAGAAACTTTAGAAAAGGTTTAATTTGAAAAAAAACAAACCAACCTTAGATTTGAGCTTTAAATCGAGGTTATAATTGCCCAAACGTGTTCTCGAGCTCTTAATCCCTAGGAATCGAAGCTTGAGCCTTGATTTTGAATCAAAAATTGGGAGAAGGAAAGAGAGAAAGAGAGGGGCTAGTGAAAGGGAGACGAGAGAGAGCATCTGAGAGTGAGAGAGAGAGAGCGAGAGAGAGTAAGGAGGAGAGGGAGAGTAAGAGGGATATATATAGAGGGTAAAGGTGATTTTGTAAGGTGAGAACCATGTTCCAACACATGGTTTTTTTTTCTAAAAAGGGACATATTGGACATTCAACAAATTGTTTTGTTTTAAAATTCAAAACAACAATTACAGATAAAAATAATTAAGAGTGGTTTAAAATAATCAATAATAATTAAAAGTAACTTTAGTTTGAAAATATTGCAAAATAGTTAAATTAGGTTTAATTTGCATCATGGCACACTACCATTTACTCACTAGTCTCACTTAATTAAAATTGGGGTGTTACATTCTTAGAGAGGATAGGTAAGCTTGCGTATCGACTAGCATTGTCGACAGAGTTAGCTTCTGTACACAATGTTTTGTATGTATCGATATTGAAGAAGTATGTGTCACATCTATCGCATTTGCTACACTAGGAACCAGTGGAGGTACATACAAATTTGTTTTATGAAGGAAAACCAGTTCAAATTTTAGCTCGCGAGGACAAGACCTTAAGGAATAAGATAATCTCTCTAGTCAAGGGTTTGTGGTGAAATAATAATATTGAGGAAGCTACTTGGGAACACAAAGAAGATATGAGGAAAAACTATCATGAGTTGTTCTAACTTTTGGGACGAAAATTCTCACTAGGATAAATTATAACGACTGAGAAAATCTTAAAATTAAGTAACGTAATTTTGCTTATTTAAGACAAGGATTTTTCTAGAAAATATCATGTTTGATTTTTGTGAGTGAGGAATTTATGGAATTAATATTAATATTTTAAAATTCTATAATAAATTTTAATAATAAATTTATAAACTTCTTGTGATTAAATAATACGGTTGATAATTCTTACGGCGACTTAAGGTGGAAAAATTTTAATCCATAAATAGCTTGAGAATTTTAATTATACAATTTTTAAGTGCAGTACGATGTTAGTAATATATAGAGAAATACTCTAACATATAACAAGTCCTTAATTGCCTACTAGTTAAAAATTAGAGTTATGTGAATAGTATTTTTGGTAAAAAAGGCTATCCAAGCTTGGAATTTGACGTTGTCAATGACTATATCATTACCAAGGCAAAGTGCAAAAAAAGTCAAGTTTAGATTTTATTTATTCTAGAAATAATTTTAAGATTTTAAACAGTCCAATTTAAATACGTAATTAAGAATTTATATCAGTATCGATTTATTCGAAGATAAGTGTTAGACTATGAGTAAATACTAAAAAAGGATCCGTCAGAAACAAAATTTTCTATCATATAAGTTAGTCATCTCTAGCAAATGTAAAACATATATGTTTAAAGGAATCTTTGGGAGATAGGATCAAAGTACAAGACTTGACTTGATTTGATGGTAGTCTTTATGGAAATTAAGGCATTTTTTCCTCCATTTTTCTTCTCCATGTGGGGCAACCATTAGGCCTCTTTTAATGCAAGATTTAGCTTAATTAAGCTTAATTAAGAGCTTAACAAAATAAGATTAAAAGTTAAGACGACTTAGTAAATGTTCTATAAATAGGACCTTGTGTTTGATAAAGCCACTTTCGTTCATTTTTCCCCTCTTCCCTCTAGCAAAAACTAGTTCTCTTTAAGCAATTCCTCTCAAAAATTTCTTCCTTTTAACACTCACAACTGGTAACGAAAATATTGAAGGAGAAAAGAAGATCTAGAAGGAGTTAAGCATGATCAAGTTTATGGTTTTATTTAATTTATAATTATTTGGAGATTGTGGCTTGTAATAAGCTTTATGTTGGTGTTTGTTATGATTTTATAAGTTTGAGTTATAGTTGTCTCCCTTTATGTATATTAATCATGATTTAGTATAGTTTTTTTAAGGAGGTTTAATATAGGTTTGTATAGTTTATGTTTGAAGAAAATTTTTCTGCCTACTTTGAGCACAAAAATGGACCACTTAGAGTCTGATTTCAAATTTTTCTCGAACATAAAATTTTAAGATTTTGACGTTTTGGAAAAATCTTTATAACTACGTTTTTCCTATAGTTTTGACTCTAGCTAGGTCGGGTTTGTTAGATGTGTATGCCTTAAAGAGTAAACATGCAATATATTTTCAGAGACATTTTTATCAATAAAGAATTCATTTATTATTTATATACCAAATCTTGTCATCTTTACATTCATATTTGTTGAATGTATGTTAAGCAAACAAAAATATGAGACTGTTGGTCTCAACCTTTAAAAATTGAGAATATGATGGACAGATTATATGAAAGACACGATTCTTAAGGCGATGGTCTAAATTAAAAGATCCGAAATCGAGGAAATAAAGTTGGGTGCTTTATTTATGTAAAGATTGTTATGTTATCTATATCCCTGTTGGGAGATGGTTTGTCTTGACCATCGGAGGTAGACTCCACGAAAAGAAACATTGGCACATTGTCATAGGTGACGATGTGTTGGATCGAGACATAAAGTGAATTGATTCAGATTAATAATTCTGTCTTAGCAAATCGATTCACTTTAAACAATCATTTGTATTTTATCTTAATCTTGAGATGAATAGTGGACCCATTGTCTTGACTTATGTCTTTTAATGTACCAAAAGGTGACATCCATATTTTAATACTGGTACGCATGTCGGTACGTTGGAGGCATGACTCTTAATGGCGTAGACTTGTTATTCATAGATATGGAATCCATAGCTCCTCTTTAGGAGTAGTTGATATCCCCTTATATGCGTTATCTTGTAATTGGAAAACTAAAGCACTCAACCATTTGGATACATAGGTGTAACCGAATGGTACACTGTCTTTGGATAGTAAGTTTTTCGATGGTGAGATAATGGAACGTAAAATAAAAATAATTGGGAAGGTAAGACAGAACTTGTCCTTAAGCCAATTACGAATAATCTTTTGGGGATACAATACATTGTGATATGTCATAGAGACTTAGCTATACGGGCTTTGTAATTCTATATAGTTTAAGAGTTTAGCTCTAAGCTTTTAGTGGAGTAGCATCGGAGTTGATAATTATAAAATGTATATCTAGGATATTGGGTTTCATAATTATTGAGAACTTGAACTATATAGGTCCATTTGGTCCCCTTTACTAGCTCATAAAAATCCTACAATGATAAGACGTGTTTTTTCAATAATTGGTGACTTATGTCAGATTTATCAGATTGGCTGAAATTTGATAAAATCAAATAATTCATATTTGTTTATCGGTTGAATTAATTTTGTGACAAAATTAATTTAAGATAAACTTGTTGAATTATCAAGAATGGATAATTCATATCTATTTATCGATTGGATTAATTTTGAATTAACTCAAGATAAACTTATTGAATTATCAGAAATATTTATTTTCCTAGAGATTATCTAGATATGACTATTTTAATCAAATAACTTATCTATTGGGTTATTTGAATTAAAACTGAGCTCTATCCCAAGAATCTCTGGTGGAAAATAAAGATTTGCAAGGATCTTTTATCAAAGGTTCAGCAGGCCGATCTTTAAGTTTGGCCTATCAATTGAGGAGGTTCGGTAGGCAAATTACTAGTTCGACCTACCGATCAACGATAAAAGGATCACGCGTTTCCACACATATTTTATCATATATAGATTTTGATTCAAATTTTTGAGGCCTTATTTAATAAGGACTGACTCTTAGGCCCAACCTCTATGTAAAGGGGACTGAGTCTCATTGTTATTTAAGATCAATTGAGAGATTAAGAGTGAAACTCTGCTGGTGAGATTCTAAAAACTTCCTGAGAGCTCTTATTCACAAATCACAAACATTAGCTTTGGCTTCTCTCAGTTGGTTGGAAGGAGAGTCACCTGGTGGAAGAGCTATACATGTGAGCCCACACTCACTCCGATCGTGGATAGAGAATAGCAAAAAAGGCCAGTTGGTTGAGGTGCTTCTAGAACGTTACTTCTCTTCATTGATTGCCAGAGCTTTTCGGCACACAAAAGGTTAGTAAGATCTGGTTAATTTATGTATATCGCATGTTAAACTTGTGTTTTGAAAAATACTCTGATATAAAAATTTTAAAATTCTACCGCATCCTATTTTTCCAATAATTGGTATCAGAGTCAAGGTTTTTACATAAATTTACAAGTTTGTGATCATATTATATGTATAAATTATGTGATCTTAATGTCTCCTATGCTTGAATTTAATATTTAGAGAGTTGGCACTCTAGGTTTCTGTATATATTTATATGTTGTCATGGATTATGTGGTGAATGTTGATTAATTAATTATAGTTGATTAAATTATTTAATAATTATTTAATAATTAATTAATTTATACCAGTGATAGTTCCTTAGAGGTTAGAATGTGTATCTAGGTTTTTCATATAATTAGATGGCGGAATATCATCTATGTTTAGGAATTATTATTTTATTTCAAATTTGTAAAAATTTTTGTAATTAAATAATCATTTGGAGAAGACAGATCTAGAAGATAAATGATGGCGTTCCCAAGTATTTCCTAAGTCTCTAATTTTATATTTTTAAATTGTTGAAAATAAAATTGATGAATTGCATCAAAAAATATAGTTTGTGGAAAGAGGTGATCTTTGCTCGGTCGACATGCCGAACATCCAGGTTTGGCAGACCGATGGTTGTAGATCAGTAGGCTAGACATGAGGTTCGGCATGCCATCAGCGGGACAGAAATCAGGTGGCTCTGGCGGCAGGCCAAACTTACTAGTTTGGTAGGCCGAACTGTCATGACTTGTAGGCTGACCTAAAAAGATCTACAGGCCGAAAGGTCATGACCGGCAGGCCGATCATATAGATCAGCTTGTTGGCAGGGAGCTGAAATTTTTTCAAAAAAGGTATAGTTTTGGATACAGTTTTAATTTTATTTTTGAGACAATTCTAATAAACATTAAAATTTGGACATGACTGAAAATATGAAGTATTCAACTATATGGGATTGAAAACTTAAAGATGGGCATTAAATGAAAAAGGATACAGCTTGAGAATTCAAGGAGGAAGAATTGATAATATGTTTTGATTATTCTTTTGTAATCTTTATTTTCTATTCTTTAGGGTGAAACCATAATATTACGGTTATTTATTATTATTTTGCTCGTAACTTTGCTTGATTGCTTTGCTTGTCTGTATTATAATATGATTCGCCATGTATATTGATAACATGCCATATAGAATAGGGAGTGCCACTCATTTAAAATTGTTCATGCATACTCATTTAAAATTGTTCATGCATGTCTTTTTAAAATAAAACCTTGATTTCAAAAGATTGAGCTAGAGAAGTTTTTCGAAGAGAGGACCTAAGGCCTCTATTGTTGGTCCATAGGTAACACATGGTGGTTCCAACTCCCAAGAAAGGACTTCATCATGTACCAGGTTGGATCTCTGAGAGGAGAAGGTATTTTAGCATGATTTATGGTTGCACACCCCTAGATGGTGATTGTAAATCATGGATAAAATATTGAAACGATGGTTATACACTCATGTTAGTTTTATTATTAACCTCCCCTAGGAGTTGTGTTAATTAAATTAGTGGCCAAAGAAACGATTATTAATATATGCTAGATCATACAGGTCCTAGATGGCATATATTAATCAAAAGGGGATCCATGTTCCTATTTGAATTTGGCATGACTCCCTTAGGACCTTGTTGAATTTTGAGTTAGGAATTATCGTTGTAAGGTTGTGATATTTTCAAGGTTTTGACATATAAACACATTTGTATGTTTTTACATGCTTGTGTTATCTTACTAAATTATTATACTGTGTTTGCTTATGTTTGGTATATGATTCTTTATTATAGATTAAAAATGTCTAAAAATGCTTTATCATCGATACTTGACAAAAACCAATTAACCGGAGAGAATTATAATGATTGGAAATGAAACCTGAATATCGTCCTCTCCTTTGAGAAACTGAAATTTGTGCTGGCAACCTTGTGCTCCCGAGCCTACGGGAAATTCAACCAACGATGAAATCCAAGCATATGATCGTTGGAAAGATACTAACGATTAGGCCAGCTGCTATGTTATGGCCAGCATGAATAACGTGCTGTAGGCTCAACATGAGGATTATGAGAATACTAAGCAGATCTTGGATAATCTGGAAGACATGTTTGGAGGCCAGGCCTTAACTAAGCAGCAAGGGGCGCTTCAGAAACTCTTGAACTGTAAGCAGAGACCGGGGACATCTATAAAGGAGCACATGCTGTTGGTCATTGGTTATCTCGCTGAAGCATAAACCAATGGAGACGACATTGATGCTAATACTAAGATGACTATGGTCTTTGAGACTCTGTCTAAGGAGTTTATCATATTCAGAGCTACTTTTAATTTGAGCAATAGACGGGATATGACCTCAATAGAGTTGATAAAACAATTACACAAGTTTGAACTGCTGATCAGGGAATCTCTTGCTGGTGGTGAGGCCAATTTGACAGCTGCTTCTGGTTCCAATCCCAACCTTGGGAATGGAAAGAAGTAATGGGCCAAGAATGGGAAGTCCAAGAATGGGAAGTCTTCTATTCTTACTAACAACAAGAACAAGAAGAAGACGAAGAACCCAAAGAAGCTAAAGCACTTCTTCTGCAGGAAGGTCGGGCACATAAAGAAGAATTGCAAGGACTTGCTTTCCCGAGGAGGTAGGTGTGATCTTCTGTGTTTAGAAACTTGTTTGGTCTAGGAATCCAGTGACATTTGGGTCATAGATTCTGATGCAACTAATCATGTTTATGTTTCTCTACAGGGGTTCAAAGAAATGAGAAGTCTGCTTCATGAAGACTTCACGCTTCGGATGGGCAATGGATCCTTGGTCTTAGCTAAAGCAGTAGAAGACGTCCATCTATATTTTGATCATTATAGGAATTTAATTTTGCGAGATTGTTTTTATGTTCCTAAATTTAAGAGGAATTTAATTTCTGTAGCTTGTTTATTTAAAGACTCCAATTTGGTTTCTTTTAATAATAAAGTGGTGATTTATAAAAACAAATCTTTTATCTGTTCTGGATGGACGCAAAATAATCTATATTTTATCAAACCTAAAATGAACTTACTTCTTAATGCTAAGATAAATGATAATAACTCTAAAAGACTGAAAACTTCTCACTCTAATAAGACTTATCTTTGGCATTTACGCTTTGGTCATATTAACTTGAATAGGATTCAAAGGTTGGTAAAGGATAGACTTTTAAGTTACTTAAAGGTGGAATCTATACCTCAATATGAATCTTGTTTGGAGGGTAGAATGACCAAAAGACCATTCAGGTCTAAAGGCAATAGGGCCAAAAGGGTTTTATAACTTATGCATAGTGATGTTTGTAGACCGATGAACATCTAGGTACAAGGAGGGTATGAGTATATCGTCACTTTTATTGACAATTACTCAAGGTATGGGTATGTGTACTTGATGCACCACAAAAGCGAAACTTTTGACAAGTTTAAGGAATTTTGGGCTGAAGTGGAAAAGCAATTGGGTAGACCCATAAAAGCACTTCGATCCGATCAAGGTGGAGAATACCTTTTTAATGAGTTCTTAGGACACTTAGTAGAGAATGGGATTTTATCCCAATTGACTATATCGGCCAGTCCGCAACAGAATGGCATAGTAGAGAGAAGAAATAGGACTTATTGGACATGGTCAAGTCCATGATGAGTTATTCATCATTGCCTTTATTCTTTCAGGGAGATGCACTACAAACCGCATGTTATCTTTTGAACAACCAAAGGGTGACATCCACATTTTAATAGTGATATATATGCTGGTACTTTGGAGGCATGACTCTTGATGGCATAGACCTGTTATTCATAGATATGGAATCCATAGCTCCTCTTTAGGAGTAGTTGATATCCTCTTATATGCGTTATCTTGTAATTGAAAAACTAGAGTGCTCAACCATCTGGATACATAAGTGTAACCAAATGGTATACCATCTTTGGATGGTAAGTTTTTTGATGGTGAGATAAAGGAACGTAAGATAAAAATAATCAGAAAGGGAAGACATAATTTGTCCTTAAGCTGCTTATGGATAATCCTATGGGGATACAATACATTGTGATATGTCATGGAGACTTAGCTATACGAGCTTCGTAATTCTATATAGTTCGAGAGTGCAGCTCCAAGCTTTTAGTGAAGTAGCATTGGAGATAATAATTATGAAATGTATATCTAGGATATTGGGTTTCATAATTATTGGGAGCTTGAACTATAGAGGTCCATTTGGTCCCCTCTGCTAGCTCATAAAAATCCTGTAACGATATAGCGTGCTTTTGTAATAATTGGTGACTTATGTCAAATTTATCAAATTGGCTGAAATTCGGTAGAATCAGATAATTCATGTTTGTTTATCGGTTGAATTATTTTGTGACAAAATTAATTTAAGATAAACTTGTTGAATTTTTAGGAATAGATAATTGATGTTTGCTTATCGGTTGGATTAATTTTGAATTAATTCAAGATAAACTTGTTGAATTATCCAAAATATTTATTTTTCCTAGAGATTATCTAGATATGACTATTTTTTTAGATAACTTATCTATTGGGTTATTTTAATTAAAACTAAGGCTCTATCCCAAGAATCTCGGGTGGAAAATAAAGATGTGTAAGGATCTTTTATTAGAGGTTTGGCAGGTCGATCTTTAAGTTCGGCCTACTGATGGAGGAGGTTCAACAGGCTGATCTGTCAGTTCGGCTTGCAGACCAGCAATAAAAGGATCACACGTTTCCACGTGGATTTTATCAAATAAGATTTTGATTTGATTCTGATTCAAATTTTTGAGGCCTTATCTTATAAGGACTAACTCTTGGGCCTAACCTCTATATAAAGGGGAGTGAGTCTCATTGTTATTTAAGATCAATTGAAAGATTAAGAGTGAAACTCTACTGGTGAGATTCTAAAAACTCCTTGAGAGCTCTTGTTCACAATTCACAAACACTGGCTTTTGCTTCTCTCAATTGGTTGGAAAGAGAGTCACTTGGTGGAAGAGCTATACGTATGAGCCCACACTCACTCCAATCGTGGATAGAGAATAGCAAAGAAGGCCAGTTGGTTAAGGTCCTTCTAGAATGTTACTTATCTTCATTAATTGTAAGAGCTTTTCGGCACACAAAAGATTAGTAAGATTTGGTTAATTTATGTATATAGCGTGTCAAACTTGTATTTTAGAAAATACTTTAATATAAAAATTTTAAAATTCTATTGCGTACTTTTTTTCCAATAGGGTTTTCAGACCATATTCTAAAACTACACAATGTAGTGAAAAAACTGCTCAAAAAACGGATTGTTTTGAGGCCGAATTACAATTTATAAAACACAAATGTTTTAGATCATGGTGAGACAAAAAAACTTGCATGAATAAAAATTTTTCAAAATATGCATCTAAAATATAGTTATAAACAAATTTATAAAACTATCCAAAAACTATAAAAATTGGCAGCCACTGTTTTAGAGTAAATAGGCATGTTCAAATCTAAATCACAATTTTCACAAAATATGAAAGTTTTAGATCTCAACATGACGAAGAAATTTTGTGAAAAATTTGAAAATCCACCTCTCAAATACAGTTACATATAGATTTAGAAAACTACTGGTTTTTAACTGGTATAGTAAGTGCAATTTTGCTTTTGACAAAAACAACCTTTGAAAATTCTGAATCACAATTTTTATAGAACATGAAAATTTTAGATTTCGACGAGAAGAAGAACTTTGATGAATAAAATTTTATAAGAATCTGTCTTTAGTCTAGACTTTAAAGCAGGTTTATAAGACACAGTTGAAACTTTTTATAGAAAACTATTAAATCAGGAAAGTTTGTGAAAATCATCGAAAACATATATGTTAAAGACATAAAACTGGATTTTGTTAAAACACGAAAGTTTTAGATTGTTGGAAAAATAGTACGCAGCGAAATTTTAAAATTTTTATATCAGAGTATTTTTTAAAACACAAGTTTGATATACTATATGCATAAATTAACCAGATCTTACTAACCTTTGAAAGCCGAAGAACTCCCGTAGTTCGTGAAGAAAAGTAATGTTCCAGAAGAGCCTCAACCAACTGGCCTTTTTTGCTATTCTCTATCCATGATCGGAGTGAGTGTGAGCTCACATGTACAGCTCTTCCTCCAGGTGACTCTCCTTCCAACCAATTGAGAGAACCCAAAGCTAGTGTTCGTGATTTGAGAGCAAAAGCTCTCAGGGAGTTTTCAGATTCTCACTAGTAGAGTATCACTCTTAATCTTTCAATTGATCTAAATAACTTATGAGACTTACTCCCTATTTATAGAGGTTGGGTCTAGGGTCAGTCCTTATTAGAAAAGGTCTTAAAAATTCAAATCAGAATCAAATTCAGATCAATATATGATGAAATCTGTTTGAAAATGTGTGATTTTTTGTTTGCGCATAAGTAGGCCGATCTGCCTAACCGGTAGGCTGCACTTTCCCCATCGGCAGGCCGAACTGCCGAAAAAAAATCTCAGCAAATCTTTTATTTTCCACTCGAGATTCTATAGGATAAAGCCTCTGTTTTAATTCAAATAACCCAGTAGAAAAGTTATCTAATTAAAACAACTTTATCTAGATAATCTCTATGAAAATAAATAGATTCCTAATAATTCTACAAGTTTATCTTGATTTAATTTATCTGAAATTAAATCAACTGATAAACAGACAAGAATTATCCGATCCCAATAATTCAACAAGTTTATCTTGAATTAATTTTGTCACAATATTAATTCAACCGATAAACAGACATGAATTATTTGATTCTTCTGAATTTCAACCAATCTAATAAATCTAACATAAGTCACCAATTATTGGAAAAGCATACCGTATCGTTATAGGATTTTGTGAGCTAAGTCTCCATGACATATCCTCCATGACATATCATAGTGTATCGTATCCCCATAGGATTAACCATAATCAGTTTAAGGACAAGTTCTGTCTTACCTTTTCGATTATTTTTATCTTACATTCCATTATCTCACCATTGAAAAACTTACCATCTAAATATGATATACCATTCGGTTACACCTATGTATGCAAATGGTTGAGCGCTCCAGTTTTTCAATTATAAGATAACGCATATAAGAGGATATCACTACTCCTAAAGAGGAGCTATGGATTCCATATCTATGAATAATAGGTCTACGCTATCAAGAGTCATGCCTCCAACGTATCGGCATACATACCACTATTAAAATGTGGGTGTCATCCTTTGGTACATCAAAAGACACAAGTCAAGACAATGGGCCCACTATTTATCTCAGGATGAAGATACAATACAAATGATTGTCTAAAGTGAATCGATTTGCCGAGACAGAATTATTAATCCAAATCAATTCAGTTTATGTCCTGATCTAACACATCGTCACCTATGGCAATGTGCCAATGTTTCTATTCATGGAGTCTACCTTCGATGGTCAAGACAAACCATCTCCCAATAGGGATATAGGTAACATAACAATCTTTACATGAATAAAGTGCCCAACTTTATTCCCTCGATTGCGGATCTGATAATTTAGACCGTCACCTTAAGAATCATGTCTTTCGCATAAATTGTCTCTCATATGCCCAATTCTTAAAGGTTTAGACCGACAGTCTGAGACTAGTGTTTACTTATCATACATTCAACAAATATGAACATAAAAAGGACAAGATTTGGTATATATAAATAATAAATGAATTCTTTATTGATAAAAATGTCTCCAAAAACATATTACATTTTTACTCCTTAGGGCATACATGTCTAACAATCTCCCACTTGCACTAAGTGAGTAAATATGACAAATCTCGCATCCCCATAGCCTCCACATGCCTCTCGAAGACTCTCCCAGTAAGTGTCTTCGTGAATGGATCAGCTAAATTGTCTTCTGACGTGATTTTGCACACCATGACATGCCCGCCCTCGACGAAGTCCTTTATCACATGATACTTCCGATCAATATGCTTGCTCTTCTTGTGAAATCTTAGTTCCTTAGCATTAGCTACTGCCTCATTGTTATCACAGTATAGTGATACCGCCTTATCCATACCAGGAACTACCTCAAGATTCCCAAGGAGCTTGCGGAGCCACACTGCTTCTTTCGAAGCATCACTAGCTGCCACATACTCGCCCTTCATCGTTGAATCCGAAGTGCAATATTGCTTCATACTTCTCCAACTGATGGCACCGCCACCCAGAGTAAACACAAAACCCGAAGTCGATTTCCTAGAATCCAAACAAGATTGAAAATCTAAGTCAGTATATCCTAGAGGAGTTAGGTCCTCACCCAAATACATAAGTATATACCCTCGAGTCCTTCTAAGGTACTTGAAAATATGCTTTACCACAACCCAATGGTTCGGTCTTGGATCTACCTAAAATCGACTTACAATCCCGACCATATAGCAAATATCCAGTCGTGTGCAAAGCATGGCATACATGAGACTACCCACTGCCGAAACATAAGGCACCTTCTTCATGTATTCTCTTTCTTCTTTAGACTTTGGAGAGTCTTTCTTAGAAAGAGTAATTCCAGACCTAAATGGTTGCCCACCTTTCTTGCAATCCTGCATTGTAAACCTCCTGAGAATCTTATCTATGTAGCTGGCCTATGATAAAGCTATCATTTTGTTCATTCTATCCCAAAAAATCTAGATACCGAGAACAAAATTAGCCTCACCCAAGTCCTTCATGTCAAACTGCTTGGTCAACTATAATTTAACCGACGACAACGCCCCAACGTTATTGCTAATTAGCAGAATGTCATCCACGTAGAGCAATAGAAAGACCACCTTCCCATCCTTAATGTGTTTATAAACACATGGCTCATCCACATTTTGTGAGAACCCATAAGCCTTGATCACTTGATCAAATCTTATGTTCCAAGAACGGGAAGCCTGCTTAAGTCCATAAATTGACTTTAGTAGCTTACAAACCTTACCCTCTTGACCCTTGACCTTGAACCCGTCTAGTTGTTCTATATAAATGGACTCATCCAGATGGCCATTTAGAAAAGCCGTCTTGACATCCATCTGCCAAATCTCGTAATCAAGAGCTGCAGCTATGGACAAGGGAATCCGGATGGACTTAAGCATGGCTACAAGTGAAAAGGTTTTGTCGTAATTGATTCCTTCCTTTTGCATGTAACCCTTAGCTACCAGTCTAGCCTCAAAGGTTTTGACCTTTCCATCCACTCCTCTTTTCCTCTTGTAGATCCACTTACACCCTATGGGTTTTATCCCTTCAGGAAGATCCACAAGCTCCCAGACTTGATTAGTCTCCATAGACTTCATCTATGTTCATGGCCTCTGTCTAGAGTTTCGAATCAACATCCTCCATAGCCTCTGCGTAAGTATAAGGATCCCTGTCATGTTCATCCGGTTCAGCCAAGAAGGCCTCCTCATTGAACATATACCTCTCGGGTTGAAGCCCGATCCTCCCACTACGCCAAAGCCCCTTAGGTTGTTGTTCGGGTTCGTTTGGTATTTCTACACTGATTGGAATGGTTTCATTCGAAACCTTTAGAGTGATCGGATCACTCCTCAACTCCTCAAGCACTACTTTGCTTCGAGGCTTAAAGTTGTCCATGTAACTCTCCTTAAGGAAAGTTGCATTAGTTGAAACCATGACTTTATGTTCCTTTAGGTTATAGAAGTAACCCCCTTTAGTCCCTTTTGGATATCCTACAAACACGTAAACTTCCGAGCGTGCTTCCAACTTATTTGCATCCTTAAATAGGACATGAGTCGGACATCCCCATATGCGAATATGGTTTAAGGATGTCTTCCTGCCCATCCACAACTTGTGAGGAGTTTTAGGGATTGATTTTGAAGGCACATTGTTCAAAAGATAACATGCGGTTTGTAGTGCATATCCCCAAAAGGACAAAGGCAATGATGAATTACTCATCATGGACCTTACCATGTCTAATAAAGTCCTATTCCTTCTCTCCACTACGCCATTCTGCCGCGGAGTGCCCGACGTAGTGAAATGGGATAAAATCTTATTCTTTAATAAGTGTCCCAGAAACTCATCAGAAAGGTATTCTCCACCTAGATTGGATCGAAGTGCCTTTATGGGTCAACCCAATTGTTTTTTTTCACTTCAGCCTGAAACTCACTAAACTTGTCAAAAGTTTCGCTTTTATGGTGCATCAGGTACACATACCCATACCTTGAGTAATCATCAATAAAAGTGACGAAGTACTTATACCCTCTTCGTGCCCGGATGTTCATTGGTCTACAAACATCACTGTGCACAAATTCTAGAACCCCTTCGGCCCTATTGCACTTAGACCCGAATGGTCTTTTGGTCATTTTACCCTCCAAACAAGATTCACATTGAGGTATAGATTCCACCTTTAAGTGACTTAAAGGTCTATCTCTTACCAACCTTTGAATCCTATTCAGGTTAATATGACCAAGGCGTAAATACCAAAGATAAGTCATATTAGAGTGAGAAGTTCTTTTAGAGTTATTATCATTTATCTCAGCATTAAGCAGTAAGTCCATCTTAGGTTTGATAAAATATAGATTACTTTGCATCCATCTAGAATAGATAAAAGATTTGTTTTTACGAATCACCACTTTATTATTAAAAGAAACTAAATAAGAGTCTTTAAATAAACAAGTTACATAAATTAAATTCCTCTTAAATTTAGGAACATAAAAATAATCTCACAAAATTAAATTCCTATAATTATCAAAATAAAGATGGACGTCTCTCACTGCTTCAACTGAGACCAAGGATCCATCGCCCATCTGAAGCGTGAAGTCTTCATGAAGCAGACTTCTTGTTTCTTTGAACCCCTGTAGAGAAACACAAACATGATTTGCACCGGAATCTATGACCCAAATGTCACTAGATTCCTCAACCAAACAAGTTTCTAAATACAGAAGATCACACCAACCTCCTTTGGAAAGGAAGTCCCTACAATGCTTCTTTATGTGCCCGACCTTCCCGTAGAAGAAGCACTTAAGCTTCTTCGGGTTCTTCCTTTTCTTTTTCTTGCTCTTGTTGTTAGCAGGAACAAAAGACTTCCTATTTTTGGCCCGCTACTTCTTTCCATTCCCAGAGCTGGGATTGGAACCAGAAGCAGCTACTATGTTAGCCTCGCCACCAACAGAAGACTCCCTGATCAGCAGTTCAAACTCCTGTAACTATTTCATTAATTCTATTAAGGTATATCCCATCTATTGCTCAAATTAAATATAGCTCTAAACAGAATGAATTCCTTTGACAGAGTCTCAAAGACCATAGTCATCTGAGTTTTAGCATTGATGTCGGCTCCATTGGTTTGAGCCTCAGCAAAGTAACCCATGACCAACATCATCTGCTCCTTTACATATGTCCTCGACCTCTGCTTATAGTTTAAGAGTCTTAGAAGCACCCCTTGACGCTTTGTTATGGCCTGGCCTCCAAACATGTCTTCAAGATTATCCAAGATCTGCTTCGTAGTCTTATAATCTTCATGTTGAGCCTATAGCACGTTATTCATGCAAGCCATAACATAACAGCGGGCCTGATCGTTTGCATCTTTCCAGCGATCGTACGCTTAGAATTGGTCATTAGTAGAGTCTCCCGTAGGCTTGGGAGGACAAGGGGTTGTCAGTACAAATTTTAGTTTCTTAAAGGAAAGGACGATATCTAGGTTCCGTTTCCAATCATTATAATTCTCTCCGGTTAATAGGTTTTTGTCAAGTATCGAAGATAGAGCATTTTTAGACATTTTAATCTATAATAAAGAATCATATACCAAAAATAAGCAAACGTATCATAATAATTTAGTAAGATAACAATCATGTAAAAACACACAAATGTGTTTATGTGTCAAAACCTTGAAAATATCACAACCTTACAACGATAATTCCCAACTTAGAATTCAACAAGCTCCTAGGGGAGTCATGCCAAATTCAATCAATAACACAAATCCCCTCTTGATTAATATATGCTATCCAGGTCTCGTATAATCTAGCATATATTAATAATCGTTTCTTTGGCCATTAATTTTATTAACAGAGCTCCTAGGGGAGGTTAATAATAAAATTAACATGAGTGTATGACCATCGTTTCAATGTTTTATCCATGATTTATAATCACCACCTAGGGGTGTGCAATCATCAATCATTTTAACATACCTTATCCTTTCAGAGATCTAATCTGGTATATGATAGAAATCCCTTCCTAGGGGTTGGGACCACCATGTTCTTCCTATGGACCAACGATGGAAGGATTAGGTCCTCTCTTCGAAAACTTTCTCCCACTTAATCTTTTGAAATCAAGGTTTTATTTTAAAAAACATGCATGAACAATTTTAATTGAGTGACACTCCCTATTATATATGGCATCTTATCAATATACATGACAAATCATATTACAATACAGACAAGCAAAGCAATTAAGCAAAGCTACTAGCAAAATAATAATAAATAACTGTAATATTACGGTTCCACCCTAGAGAATAGAAAATAAAGATTACAAGAGAATAATCGAAACACATTATCGATTCTTTATCCTTGAATCCTCAAGGTGTATACTTCTTCATGTAATGCCCATATTTAAGTCTTCAATCTCGCATAGATCGAATATTCCATATTTTCGGTCATCTCAAAATTTAATGTTTCTTAGAATTGTCCTAAAAATAAAATTAAAACTGTAACAAAAAACTACATCTTTTATGGGAAAATTTCCAGCTCTCTGCCGGGAAGCCGATCTGTGTGATCGGCCTGTCGGTCATGACCCACCAGCCTATCGATCTTCACGGGTTGGTCTACCGCCAGAGCCACCTGATTTCTGCCACGTTGATGGCCTACCGAACCTCACGTCTAGCCTACCGATCTGCGACCATCAGCCTGTCGATCGAGCAAAAATTACCCTTTCTAGAAAATACAATTTTTAATGCAATTCATCAATTTTATTTTCAACAATTCAAAAACATAAAATTAGATACTCAAGAAATACCTAGGAACACTATCATCCATCTTCTATATCCGTGTTCTCTGAACAATTATTTAATTACAAAATTCTTACAAATTTAAAATTAAATAATAATTCCTAGACGAAAATGATAGTCTGCCATCTAATTACATGAAAAATCTAGATACATATTCTAACCTCTAAGGAACCATAACCGGTATTAATTAATTAATA
The DNA here is from genome assembly GCA_946598075.1 of Artocarpus hirsutus. NCBI lineage: Eukaryota > Viridiplantae > Streptophyta > Magnoliopsida > Rosales > Moraceae > Artocarpus > Artocarpus hirsutus. The sequence goes on along the minus strand of CAMOHE010052738.1, from coordinate 11,061 downwards.
AATAATTAAACAATAATTTAATTAAACATAATTAACCAATAAACATTCATCACATAATGCATGACAACATATAAATATATAGAAACCTAGAGTGCCAACTCTCTATAAAATTAAATTCAAGCATAGGAGAGATTAAGATCACATAATTTATACATATAGCATGATCACAAACTCGTAAATTTACGTAAAAACTATGGCTCTGATACCAATTGTTGAAAAAATAGTATGCAGCAGAATTTAAAATTTTTATATCAGAGTATTTTTCAAAACATAAGTTTGACATGCTATATGTTTAAATTAACCAGATCTTACTAACCTTTGAAAGCCGAAGAACTCCAGCAGTTCGTAAGAGAAGTAACGTTCCAGAAGAGCCTCAACCAACCGATCTTCTTTGCTATTCTCTATTCACGATCGGAATGAGTGTGGGCTCACACATACAGCTCTTCCTCTAGGTGACTCTCCTTCCAACCAATTGAGAGAACCCAAAGCTAGTGTTCATGATTTGCGAACAAAAGCTCTCAAGGAGTTTTCATATTCTCACCAGTAGAGTATCACTCTTAATCTTTCAATTGATCTAAATAACTTATGAGACTCACTCCCTATTTATAGAGGTTGGGTCTAGGGTCAGTCCTTATTAGATAAGGTCTCAAAAATTCAAATCAGAATCAAATTCGGATCAGTATCTAATGAAATCCACGTGAAAACGCGTGAATTTTTATTCGCACATAGGTAGGCTGATCTACTAATCGGTAGGCCAAACTGTCGAAAAAAATCTCAGCGAATCTTTTATTTTCCACCTAAGATTCTATAGCATAAAGCCTCTGTTTTAATTCAAATAACCTAATAGAAAAGTTATCTAATTAAAACAACTTTTTCTAGATAATTTCTAGGAAAATAAATAGATTAATAATTCTACAAGTTTATCTTGATTTAATTTATCCAAAATTAAATCAACCGATAAACAGACAAGAATTATCCGATCCTAATAATTCAACAAGTTTATCTTGAATTAATTTTGTCACAACATTAATTCAACCGATAAACAGACATGAATTATTTGATTCTTTTGAATTTCAACCAATCTAATAAATCTGACATAAATCACCAATTATTGAAAAAGCACACCGTATTGTTACAGGATTTTGTGAGCTAGCAAAGGGGACCAAATGGACCTACATAGTTTAAGCTCCCGATAATTATGAAACCCAATATCCTAGATATACATTTCTTAATTATCAACTCCAATGCTACTCCACTAAAAGCTTGGAGCTGCACTCTTGAACTCTATAGAATTACGAAGCCCATATAGCTAAGTCTCCATGATATATCATAGTGTATCGTATCCCCATGGGATTATCCATAATCAGTTGAAGGACAAGTTCTGTGTTACCTTCCTGATTATTTTTATCTTACATTCCATTATCTCACCATTGAAAAACTTACCATCTAAATACGGTATACCATTCGGTTACACCTATGTATGCAAATGGTTGAGTGCTTCAGTTTTTCAATTACAGGATAACACATATAAGAGGATATCACTATTCTTAAAGAGGAGCTATGGATTTCATATCTATGAATAATAGGTCTACGCTATCAAGAGTCATGCCTCCAACGTACCGGCATGCATACCACTATTAAAATGTGGGTGTCACCCTTTGGTACATCAAAAGACACAAGTTAAGACAACGGGCCTACTATTCATCTCAGGATTAAGATACAATACAGATGATTGTCTAAAGTGAATCGATTTGCCGAGACAGAATTATTAATCCAAATCAATTCAGTTTATGTCCTGATCTAACACATCGTCACCTATGACAACGTGCCAATGTTTCTACTCACGGAGTCCACCTTCGATGGTCAAGACAAACCATCTCCCAATAGGTATATAGGTAATATAACAATCTTTACATGAATAAAGTGCCCAACTTTATTCCTTCAATTATAGATCTGAAAATTTAGACTATCACCTTAAGAATCATGTCTTTCGCATAAATTGTTCATCATATGCCCAATTCTTAAAGGTTTAAACCGACAGTCTCAGACTATTGTTTGCTTATCATACATGCAACAAATATGAACGTAAAGAGGACAAGATTTGGTATATATAAATACTAAATGAATTCTTTATTGATAAAAATCTCTCCAAAAACATATTATGTTTTTACTCCTTAGGGCATACATGTCTAACATAGACCTCATTAAAATGAGAGACATTTGTGAAGAAAATTTTTAGGAAAACTGTTTAATGGTGACTATTAAACTAACAAAAAGCACCTTTTAGTACTAGTTTTTAAACAAAACTATTGTTTAGCTATAGAATTCTAATTTCCAACTAACAGAGAAATTATAGCAATTGAGAAACTACCTGAGTCTATAGTTTGTTGTTTTATCAATATTGAATGCTATTTTAGAATATGATTTTTACCACTAAACTTTAGTTATACAAATATGGTTTTCCTACAAACTTTAAATATTTTTGAATGCACTTTAAAAGGGGATTTGTGAAAGCCTATGATGCTATGCCCGCAACTTCATGATGTTAAGTATGGGCCCAACACCAATACTAGTTTAAGAGCTCCTCTAGGATCTATACTCCGACAATATAGCGTATTGAATGCCTTGAGAATGCTTCTAGACATAATAGGCCTTAACAAAATTAGGAGCCCAATAAGTTTATCATGGATAAGAAAGTTAATTAATTACTAAATTAAGTAATTGAAATAACAAACTTAGTTAATGGATAAGAAAATAAATTAGTTATTAAATTGATTAATTATCAACCTTAGCAAGAATAAGTAAGGGCAAATAAAGAAAACTAAATTATAAGGATTAAATTAATTCTTGTGAGAAATCTAGCGATTTTACAATCATTTAAGGAAATATGTCCTAAGGAAAGGATTAAATACCTTTATGACTATCCTAAATTAAAATAGCATATGATAAGCCAATCTCACACTCTTAATGAGTGTTCTTCTATAATATTTACCAACAACAGATAGCAAACTTTTTGGTAAGTTAGCAATTTCTACTACTAGAAAACAGGTAAGTAGGAATCTCGCCTATAGTATAAATAGCTTTCAAGTAAAATGTTTTACATGTTTTATGAAAATTATAAAAATACATGTTTATGACTTATGTTATAATATGTGATGCCATGTCATACTGCATACTCATTAATAAGTCCAATGAAACCTATAAAATCAAATTAAGTTTGAGTATCATACCAACCTTTCCACCTACGAGGAGGCTTATGTTTCAGTATAAAAATTTAGATCACGATGTCATTGGGAACCTTGTAAACCCTAACTTCTTGATGATCGCTTGCAATTGGTAAGAACACTCGAGCCTATATTTATAAGACATGATTATAAAATATACATAGTTATGTATTCTCAATTGTTTTGTGAGACATAGTTCCTACTTGTTGAGTGAAAGCTCATGCAAGTATGTTTATACAGTAGGTAAACAACCTGTAAATAATGCATGATGGATGGTAGCGTAATGACGGATGATGAAGTGGAGATAAAAAAAATGGATATTGCTCACATTTAATTCCACAAATAGTTTTTGATAAGTATAATTTTTTTTCAATCATGTGTAAACAATATGACAAAGTTATATATGTATGTTTTGAAAGACTGATATGCTAATACGATATGTTATAATTTTTCTTGCAATGAAGTACTTTACTTAAATTAATTAACAAGGTTATTTAAAAAATGTTCTGTAAATTTGAATAACTCAATAAGTATAGGTTTAGTAGATAAATTATCAACCATATAGTTAGAGCCATCACAAAAGATACAGAGTAAAATACCATTTCTTGCTTATAACTCCTTGAGGCATTAAATAGAGTTTTGATCAAGATTGGCTCTACAAAACTCGAGAGGGAAATTCTTAAAATAAGTAAAACATGAACAAAAGAGTAAGTAAGATTATCAGTTAAATCATAGCACGCTTACCGAAACCAAAAGGTATAATTTTACTCAAACCATAAAAACACTCACTTTTCAAATCATAGCTTTTCCAAACCTGCAATAACAAATAAAAAGAAATCTCCTAGATGCATGTATCAAAACTGAACGTATGAATTATCACAAATTATAATAATTAAGCATTTATTCGTGTGAAGACTGGTTAACACCATCATAGTGGCCTGTAAGGGTTTTTGAGACTTGCCGCTAGGATGCTTTGTGCCTAACCTAAACTTTGAAAGCTCCAAAAATAAAAACTCAACCATCTTGGGAAAATATCATAAGACAATCTTAGGCCGATGAGTCTCACACTGGACAATGTTTCAAACTATCTAAAAAGGGAATAGAGCTCGAAACAATCTCAGCTTGAAATCAAAGTGCCTTGGAGCAATTTTAGTCCAAGGTTTAATTTTATTTTTGTAATTTTAAGAAATAATTTTTTTTTTTCAAAATGCCTTGAAAATATTAAAAATATAGCTCTTTAAACACATCAATATTTTAAAATCAAATAACTTAAAATCATAGATTTTCAAATAAATTAAAAATAGAATAGAAACAATTCTTAAAAGTCAATTAAGTATAAATTTTTGTCTAAAGAAAATTTCTAAAGATGGCTACCAAAAAAGGGATAGAAAAATATCCTACCTCGGCATACAAACAACATTAGCTCTATACCAAAATCCAATGTGTGCTCTGTATCATTAAAAACTTTAATACGCATTCAATGTTTAGGATAACACTAATGAAATATCATTATATTAATTTCATTATCAGTGTGCCTCTTTATGCAAATCAATTTATCGAATGCAAAGATGAAATTCTCAAGGTCTTAAAGACACAAAAATAGAGTTTTTGAAAATATTTCAAACTCAAAACAATGACAACCAAACTGGCACAAGACAGGAGCCTTGAGAGGCTTAGAGCCAATTGACTAGCCTCCAAAGTGGTAGTTGACCACACATTCTCTAGAAATGAGTGGAGCTTCGTTCATCCTTTGTGGCTTGATTTGAATCCAACTCAAATTTTTCATACTAAATCAATTTTTAAGGTGCAAAACTGTCTCAACATACTAAGATGAATATGCTTAAACATAAATAAATGTTTTCCTCAAATTTTAACAATCAAACGCAAAAAATCAAAGGTTTATACTAATTTTTGAAAAGCAAAACTTAAATATACAAACTTTGGCTTTGAAGCTTCTTATCAACAATATTTCACATGCATCAACTCAAATGTTATTAAACATGCGTAGATTACATTTCACAAGCCCGTCAAGATCAAGACGTCACAATTTTCCACGTGCGACTCAAATATGCACTAAATTGTTGAAACTGAACATGCATGTCTCAATATCAGAAATGCAAGAAAAGATGAGAAAAAATTGAAATAAAATTTGGATCAAGTAAAAAAAGCTAGAAGTCAGAATTGGTTATGGGGAAATTGAAAGCAATAATTCAATGATTTTGACATGCCAAAAATCATATACATATCAGAATTATATAACGGAAGCGTTTAAAACAATATGTACCTCTGGCCATTGTACTGTGTAGATGAAGACACCAAAATTTTGTGAATATAGTTTGAGTCTTCTAACACCCAGACACTCTAATTGATGGTGTATGAACTAGAAAAAGAGTGAGAGGTGATAGGGACCAAAACAATATGAAATTTTAAAATTTTTTTTTCTGTATTTCACTTTTTTTCTCTCTGCAATACATCTCCTTCCATCAAGGACATATATATATACAGGTAAAAGAAAAATGAGTTACCAGAAGGATTAATTGGGGTTTAATGAAAAGTAAATAAGAGACCATAATGTTGCAATGGTTCAAATTCTCACAATGAATTCCATTTACTCACAACAATTGAAGAAAAAAATGTTCATTCTCCCACTTGGTCTCCATATTTAACCTAATATCCATTAAACCCAAACTCTCAAGAAATAAATACATGAATCATGACGATAATTCCTCTAAATTATGAGTATTATCTTCCATGTATTACTATGTATTGTTTCTCAGACTTTATTCCCTATATGGTAACTTAACTTTATGAATAAACCCAATGTTTATTCTTAGTCCTACTAAATGTGAATTTTTCTCTAATAACTTTATGAGCAAATCAAATATGACAAAACATCACAACTGAATAAGAGTTTCATTAAGATTATAAATTGTATGTACAAACAAATTTACATTGTGGAACCAAGTCCCATCTATACTACATGATCCTTAAATGACTTCGGTGGCATTTTTTTTGTCAACGGATCTACGATCATCAATTCAGTGCTTATATGCTCTATGACCACTTTTTTTCCTTAATGCGTTCCCTTATGGCTAAGTATTTAATGTCGATGTGTTTACTTCGACTGCCACTCTTATTATTCTTAGCCATAAAGACAGCAGCTAAATTATCATAATATATTCTTGATGGCCTGGACACAGAATCTATAATTCTAAGGCCTGACATGAAACTCTTCAACCATACACCATGTGAAGTAGCCTCAAAACATGAAACGAACTCTGCCTCCATTGTGGAAGTAGCAACCAATGTTTGCTTTCCACTTCTCCAAGATATAGCTCCTCCAACTAGCATGAAAATATAACCAGAAGTTGACTTTCTCGAATCAACACAGCCAGCAAAATCTGAATCGTAGTAGCCAATCACCTCTAGATTGTCAGTTCGCCTATACATAAGCATGTAATCCTTTGTTCCTTGAAGGTACCTCATCACCTTCTTTGCAGTGCTCCAGTGGTCAATGCCTAGGTTACTCTGATATCTGCCCAACATTCCCACAACAAATGCAATGTCAGGTCTTGTGCAGACCTGAGCATACATAAGGCTTCTAACAGCTGAAGCATAAGGAATATTACTCATTTGATTTTTCTCGAAATCATTCCTTGGGCATTGGTTCAGATTGAGCTTATCACCCTTCACAATGGGTGCTACACTTGGTGAACAATCTTTCATCCGAAATCTATCTAAGACTTTATTGATATAGGTTTCCTGTGATAGTCCCAAAATGTATCGAGATCTATCCCTATGGATCTTAATGCCAATGACATAAGATGCCTCACCCATCCTTCATATCGAAGTTTTTAGAAAGGAATTGTTTCACCTCATATAGAAACCCCTTATCATTGGTAGCAAGAAGGATATCATCCACATACAAAACAAGGAAACAAATCTTGCTCCCACTGACCTTCTGGTATATGCATTGATCCATGATGTTCTCTTCAAAACCAAATGAAGTGATGACATCGTGGAATTTCAAATACCATTGACGGGAAGCCTGTTTCAAACTATATATGGATTTCTTGAGTTTGCACACCAATTGCTCACCATCACTAGAGGAAAATCTTTCCGGTTGTTTCATGTAAATCTCTTCCTCTAGATCACAATTGAGGAATGCCGTTTTCACATCCATCTGATGTAACTCAAAATCAAAATGAGCCACTAATACCATAATCACACGAAGGGAATCCTTCTTGGATACAGGAGAAAAAGTCTCAATGTAATCTATACCCTCCCTTTGAGTGAATCCTTTAGCAACGAGTCTTGCCTTATATCTTTCAATGTTTTCTAATGAGTCTTTCTTTGTTTTAAAGACCCATTTGCATCTAGTGGCTTTTACACCATCAGGCAACTTGACAAGATCCTAGACCCTATTAGATGACATAAAGTTCATCTCTTCTTTCATGGCATCATACCATAAGTTAGATTCCTTACAAATCATGGCTTGTGAAAACATTTCTGGATCATTTTCGGCTCCTATGTTGTATTCAAACTCCTGTAGATACACAATATAGTCACTAGGAATGGCTGATCCTCTTACTCTTGTAGATCTCCTTAATGCTGATTCAATATTTTCTTGAGAAGCATGTTCATCAACTGGCTGTTCAACAGGTTCTTGTATCTGTTGTTCAGCTGGATCACTGCTTCTTGATTAGTAGTCGGTGAACTTGAATGACTGGCTGTTGTTCAACACGCGTTTGAACTATAGGCATGTTGTGTATAACAATCACTCTATCACTTGAAGTGGAAGGCTGAGCATCTGTATGATCTTTCTCTGGAATAGTGTTCCAGGATCGATCGCTCCCACTAATCAAGTCATGCTTAAGAAATTTGCATTCCTTGATTCCACAAACCTAGTAGTATGTGATGGACAATAAAATCTGTATCCCTTAGACCGTTCAGCATAACCAACAAAGTATCAACTTATGGTCCTTGGGTCTAGCTTCTTTTCTTATGGATTATAGACTCTCACTTTAGACAGGCATTCCCAAATGCGTATATGTCACAAACTTGGTTTCCAACCTTTCCATAACTCAAATGGTGTCTTTGTGACAGCCTTGGTTGGAACTCGGTTTAATATATACGCAGCTGTCTTGAGAGCCTCAGTCCACAAGGACTTGGGAAGCTTGGAGCTGCTAAGCATACTCCGCACCATATCCAACAATGTTCGGTTTCTTCTTTCTGCCACACCATTATGGTCTGGAGAACCAGGCATAGTGTACTGGCAACTATCTCATGTTCTTGAAGAAACTTCACAAATGGACCAGGCGCTTTTCCATCTTCGGTGTATCTACCATAGTATTCACCACCTCTATCAGATCTTACTATCTTTATTTGCTTACCATGTTGTTTCTCTACTTCTGCCTTAAACACCTTAAAGGCATCTATAGCTTCATTTTTATTATGAAGCAAGTAGAGATACATATATCGTGAGTAATCATCAATAAAAGTAATGAAATACTTTTGACCATATCCGTCTATGTCTAGACTACAAATATCCGTATGTATGATCTCTAATATGTCTGAACTCCTCTTGGCACCTTCCTTTCACATATTGGTCTGCTTTCCCTTTATGCAGTCTACACAAGTGTCAAAGTCAATAAAATCTAGAGTACTAAGTACCCCATCATTCACTAATCTTTTTATTCTCTCAATAGAGATATGACCCAATCTATGGTGCCACAACATAGAAGATTCTTCGTTCATAACACATCTCTTAATACCAGCATTATCATGAACATGCATAGAAGTATAAGAAGTTTCATTGCGTAAATTAATTTTGAAAAGACCATTTGACAATGTACCTTTTCCAATAAGTTCATATCTATAAAACAAACTAAATATAGTGTCTGAAAAATTAAAGGAAAAACCCAACTATACAAGCCTTGAAACTAAAATTAAATTCCTAGAAAAACTAGGAATATAAAATGTCTTTTCCAACTCTAAAACAAAACCACTACTTAAAACTAAACTGCATGTACCGACTGCTTCCACATGTGAGCGTATCTTGTTGCCTGAATAGATGCACAGCTCACTTCCCACTGGCTTCCTTAGGTTTTGCAACCCCTGCAAGGAATTAGTGACATGGATTGTAGAATCAGAATCAATCCACCAAGTGTTATGCTCAACATCAACCATATTAGATTCATAACAAACAAGTGAGAATTGAGTACCTTTTTTATCAAGCCATTTCTGATATTTAGGACAATCCTTCTTTATGTGCCCTTTCTTTTTGCAAAACAAGCACCTGGATTCCTTCTTGATATCAGCTTGTGCAGGCAGCTTGCCTTTTCCCTTATTCTTGGCTTGCCCTTTATTCTTCCTTTGAGTTTCCAGATGCACACTCTCTCCTGCTTCCATAAGAAGCCTTCCTTCTTCCTGAACACACATGGTCATCAATTCATTGATGGACCACTTATCCTTATGTGTGTTGTAGGATATTTTGAAAGGTCCATATTGTTGTGGGAGAGTGTTAAGGATGTAGTGCACAAGAAAGGTTTCAGACATCTCAACCTCAAGAGTCTTCAGCTGAGCCGCTATATCCCTCATTTGCATGATGTGCTCACGCACACCATGAATTTCGGTGAGCCTCATGGATGAAAACTTCATTATTAAGGTGCTTGCCAAAGCCTTGTCTGATGTAGCAAACTGCTCATCAATTGCCTTCATCAAAGCTCGCACATTGTTATATTGCTCCAATGAACCACGTATACCAGCCGAGATCTTGGTCTTTATGAACATTACACAGAACGATTAGATCGCTCCCATTTTTCATACAGATCAACATCATCCGGTTGACTGGTCTCCGTAATGGCAGGTGGTTCATCCTTGCGGATGGCAAAGTCAATGTCCATTATGCCTAAATGAAGGAGAATTCTATCCTTCCACACCTTATAGTTATCACCCTTAAGTTCAGGAATATCACATTGAAAATTAGAGTAATTCAAAGTTTGTAAAGCTACATAATAAAACATACATGCTTATGTTACTAAATTGAGGCTACAATACTTTATAACATGTTTACCAATGTAAATCATGTGTTAAAATATGAATCAAATGACATAAAAATTGCCTGTGGGCTAAATTTTTAATTCAAACAGACTCATATATCTTTATGATGACACTGTCAAATTATATTTCCTTTTCTCAATTCTTGTGGGTAAATTAAGAAAGATAATTTGATACATCATCCTAATTAATCATATTAAATATAATAAAAATTTCTATGGGATAAAATTTATTATATTACATATGATTAATCACAATTTAATGTCCTTTTACTATATGTGATTTAAACACTTAATATAATTTTGTATAATCAAAGATGCTGTGACTATTCTCTAATTATTCAAAATTATATACATCACTAGACATTTATTCTAAAATTTTGCTCATAAATAAATTGCATTTACCTAAAGCAATAAATAAATATGAACAAATAACCCATAATTTATGTGCCAATTTTTCATTATTTAAAGATTAAAATTATACATTCAAAACATAATTTAGCACATTATTGCACAAAATTTAAATGTACTAAATCATTTAACTTAATATTGGATGCATAATTTTAAATCACAAATTATTCATAATGAATACTATATGCACATAAATTATATCCACACAAATACTGTATAATATTCATAACAAAAACAAAAAATTATGAATATTCAAAGTTATGAATTTTTCATAAATTAATTCTATAATATGAAAAATTTCATAAAATATCAAAATTGTGGATATTATGAAAATCTCATAAAATTATAAAATCTAAAAATTTTATGAA
>CAMOHE010052737.1:25421-55183 GCA_946598075.1 Artocarpus hirsutus | reverse complement strand
AAAAGAAATACGAATCTTACATAATCTAGACGAGTTACAATTAAACAAAGATCTTCCAACACGAAATCAACAATGTTGTTGCCTATTCCTCATCAGATAAGTTGCACTGAGTTTCACCTGAGAGATATAAATATGATAGGGATGAGTATAGACATGCCCAGTAGGGAAAATCATTACTCACCTTAAGGTTTTATTCATTACCATATTAAAACTGCATGGCCAGTTAATTTGCTTCATATACCAGATTATGAGGTTTATTATGATCATATCTCGTGGATACCATAGTTAACCATTACCAAGTTTCACACTTATACAGATATACAAATATTACAATTTATCATTATTCCTAAGTATCTACATTAAATAAAGTAACACTCCACTTATCGAAACCCAAATGAGCGAGCTTGGCCACCTTCCAAACATTCCGAGGGTATTCTAGTGAGGGGACATCAAGCCCCGAATCCTCACCAAGTCGATTCCTGTACAGTGTGTTTTGGGACTTTCGACCCAAGGAAGCGTTATCACCTTCCCCTATTTTACCTTTTAGGGTAATCGTGTCCAAGGACGTAACTGCCGCCCTCTTTACATCTTATCATTGCTTTATATACAAATATCATTTACAGAGCTAATTTTCCTAACCATACTTCTCAATTTATAACAATATATGTTAATTCACTATGTTCTTCGCTAATCAATATAGGGCAAGTCCATGTCATAGTTTCATATGTGATTCTTATATAATAGCAGTTCAACATAGATACATATATCTTATGGTAAAGCAATCAATTTAAATTTCATAAAAACCTCACAAAAGATGAGTAATAGAATCCCTACCTTTCAAGCTTCTCAACAATCTTTTAATCTCGGAATTAATTAATGTTAGCTCCACACACCCTTGATCTTAAGGTGTACATAAGGACAATTAAAACTAAACTACAACATATAACCACATCCATAAATGAATTAAGTGTAAATCTATATACTTTAGTCTCTAATAAGATGCATAAATCACTTATGATGGTTTTGGAAAGGTTATAAGACATTCAGGGATTAGAAGGTGAGTAAAGTTGGGTTCACTATCTATAATTAGCACATGGGTTAATAGGTGATTTACTTAAGGTAGACGGGTGATATACTGTCATTGGTAGGTTTTCTAGTTTTCAATCCGAGAATTGAAAAATTCATAGAAAATAAAATACAACTCCGATTTAGGTTCATGATAGCTCGTTGAAAAGCTTAGGATGTCTACTTTTTAAATATACAAACCAATTTACAAAATTTATTTTCATCAAATCCTAGAATTTCAAGAAAGAGCTACTGCCCATAGAGATAATACAAGGTTTATGGAATGTTAAGTTTTTCTTAAACCCAAAGCATATTATTCTTATTCAAAATTTCAAATCCATTCCAAAATAGGCAACATGCATTATATAATCATCATAAACATATTCTCATGAGTTTTATACTAAAATCATCATCAAACTATATCTCTAGCCTTTCTTGCAAATAATGAGGAAAACATACATTAAATATGGAGAAAATACATACTACAGCCAAGTTTGAATTAAAGGAAACCTACCTCAAAACTCCTTTGAAAAACATCAAAGTTCGGGTTAAAAATCAAGCTTGAATTGACTCCAAAGCGGCTTCAAACATGGCTGGGAATTATAGTTACTTGGCTACAAAGAGAGCTTTATGCCTTGTGTCTTTAGTTAGAAATTGAAGTGAGAAAGCAGAGAATGAGAAACTAGAGAAGAGAGTGGTGATGGTTGAATAAATTGGCATCAAAATAATTGAAGAGCGGGACATAATTGTAGGTTTATGGGGAAAGTTGTAGGAAGAAACAAATGAGCATTAAAAGAAAATATTATCATGTCTCCCATGGAGACTTTTAGCAAATAATACCAACATAATTGAGGAGGCAAATAGGGCAAGTTGTGGAAGAAGATGAAGGAAGCATTAAAAAGGTAGTTGAGAAAATATATCAATGTCTCCTAGTAGTTGAGGTGAATTAATTCTATGTCTATAAATAGTTGAGGTGAATTAATTTTATGTCTCCAAATGAGAAGGAGGCTACTTAATTGAGCATTAATGTAATGGGATAAGGTTGGTAGAAGTGATGAGTGATAGGTAGGTTTTAAATATTTACTACGGAGATTTGGTAAAAATACTAAAGTGATTTTTGATTCATATGATTTTATAAAAATTATACCCGTTAAAATAACGGGTGTTTCAGGCAGGCCAAACTTTAGGATTGGCATGCCGAACTATCGAAAAAAATCTCAGCTAATCTTTATTTTTCACATGAGATTCTATAGGATAAAGCCTCAGTTTTAATTCAAATAACTTAATAGAGAAGTTATTTAATTAAAACAACTTTATCTATATAATCTCTAGGAAAATAAATAGATTCATAATAATTCTACAAGTTTATCTTGATTTAATTTATCCGAAATTAAATCAACTAATAAACAAACAAGAATTATCTGATCCTAATAATTTAACAAGTTTATCTTGAATTAATTTTATCACAAAATTAATTCAACTGATAAATAGACATGAATTATTTGATTCTTTCGAATTTCAACCAATGTAATAAATCTGACATAAGTAACTAATTATTAGAAAAGCATGCCGTATCGTTATAGGATTTTGTGAGCTAACAAGGGGGACCAAATGGACCTATATAGTTCAAGCTTTCGATAATTATGAAACCTAATATCCCAAATATACATTTCATGATTATCAACTCCAACGTTACTCCACTAAAAGCCTGGAGCTGCACTCTCGAACTCTATAGAATTACGAAGCCCGTATAGCTAAGTCTCCATGACATATCATAGTATATCGTATCCCTATAGGATTATCCATAATCGGCTTAAGGACAAGTTCTGTCTTACTTTCTCGATTATTTTTATCTTATGTTCTATTATCTCACCATTGAAAAACTTACCATCTAAAGACAGTATACTATTCAGTTACACTTATGTATTTAAATGGTTGAGCACTCCAGTTTTCCAATTACAAGATAACGCATATAAGAGGATATCATTACTCCTAAAAAAGAGCTATGGATTTCATATCTATGAATAACAGGTCTACACTATCAAGACTCATGCCTCCAATATATCGGCATGTATACCACTATTAAAATATGGGTGTCATCCTTTGGTACATCAAAAGATACAAGTCAAGACAACGGGCCCACTATTCATCTCAGAATTGAGATACTATACAAATGATTGTCTAAAGTGAATCGGTTTGCCAAGACAAAATTATTAATCAAAATCAATTCACTTTATGTTCTGATCCAACACATCGTCATCTATGACAATGTGCCAATATTTCTATTCATGGATTCCACCTTCGATGGTCAAGACAAACCATCTCCCAATAAGGATATAGACAACATAACAATCTTTACATGAATAAAGCGCCTAACTTTATTTCCTCGATTGCGGATCTTATGATTTAGACCGTCACCTTAAGAATCGTGTCTTCTGCATAATCTATCCATCATATGCCCAATTCTTAAAGGTTTAGACCGACAATCTCATACTATTGTTTGCTTATCATACATTCAACAAATATAAACATAAAGAGGACAAGATTTGGTGTATAATAAATAAATTCTTTATTGATAAAAATGTCTCTAAAAACCTATTCCATCTTTACTCCTTATGGCATACATGTCTAACAAATATATGTGTAAATTCCCTGAAAATTTTTTAGTATAGAAAAGTTTAGAAAATCAATTGTAAATCTTCAACGAAATGCTTTATCTTCATATTGCTTCTTCATAGAATTAAATTACATAGAAGACTATATATCGTTTCTAGTTTACATGAATTCTAAGAAAGCGATAAATTCTAACCAGTGATAATAGATCACATCCAATTACAATTACAATTACAATTTCACGAATAAACCCTAGATACATATTTCTAAACTCTAAGGAACCATGACCAGCAATAATTAAAAATTAACAAATAATAATTAATTACCATTCATCATACATTCACATGATAATAAAAATTAATATTCCCTACACATATTAATTCACATATACCCTAGAGTGTCATCTTTCTAAATATCGATTCATGCATAAGCAATGAAAATTAGATCGCATAATTTATGTTTATAGGATAATCACAAGTTGTTTTTTATACCAATTGTTAGAAATACCAGTTCAGTGACGCAATGAAATTTTAAAAATTTTTATCAAACACCCAGGAAACTAACTCATAATACTATAAACAATAAATAAAATCTAATTTAATGTACTTGCTGGAGACTAAAAATTGCACTTCTGACTGAATAATTCTTCAAGAACGAATATTTACTATCAGATCTTCAATCATATTCTCTTCCTTCAGATCATTGTGTGTGTGTGGGCACAACTCAGTAAATCTTCACCACATCTACACTCCTTCCAACTACTAAAATGCTTAAGAACTAAGATTACTAAAAGTGAGTAATCTAAGATTACTGTTAGATCTTCAATCCTATTCTCTTCCTTCAGATCGTTGTGTGTGTGAGCATAACGTAGTAAATCTCCACCACATCTACACTCCTTCTAACTACTAAAATGCTTAAGAACTAAGATTACTAAAAATGAGTAATCTAAGCTCTCCTTTCTAATTTGCACTTAGGTAGTCTACAAATAAATGAAGACCCCAAGTCTCTATTTATAAAAGTAGTAAGAAAAGCTAGAAGTCTATCATAATTAGGAGATAATTTTCTCTTTCCTCTATTTGTAGTAAGTGTTACCCCTTAGGAGGATTATCTTCTAAATTTCAACTAATAACAATGTAGGGATTTGTGATTATTTGCATCATCTAGGATAATTCCCATTCAAATACTTCTATTTATATTAGAATTTAATTATCCATGATAATTATCTAATTGAAATAATTATGAATTATTATCGCTTATTCATAATTCAAATTCAATTAGGATTTAAATTAATTATTCAAAGACAAAATTTAAATAATTAATTATCCAAAATCTCAATTACTAATTTGAATAATTATTCCCAAAATTAATTAAATAATTAATTCTTCCAAAAAATCAAGGAGATTGGCGCCTACCTTAGTGGGCCTACGCCTACTAGTAGTCCAACTGGACTGTGGCCAATGCATCCCATCAAGCCTAATGGCCCAACTCACGTATACTTCTATCTTATAGGTGGTAATCCAAACTTTGTCTAATCTATCATAAAGGAATTTGTGAGCTAACATGGGGACCTGATGGACATACATTATCAAGCTCCAATAATAACAGATAAATTAATCATTGATTAATCATCCGTTTAATTTTTACCTTCAATGTCACTCCACTATTGGCCCAAAGCTACACTGTCGATAATATATCATCTTACGAGACTCTAGAAATATAAGTCTTGCCCATGGCCTCTATATTATATGTATCCCCTTAGATTCTATAATCGGATAAAGGTCTTGGTTTTGTTTTATCTTTTGAATATTTTATCTCAAAGTTTCATTATTTTACCATTAGAAAATTCATTCCTTTTATAACACATACAAAAGGAATATCATCAAGTTACCATATGTATCCAGATTATAGAGGCCTCATTATATTTTCCAATACCTAAACAATGCCTTTGAAAGGATAACATTGACTCTTTGTTAGAGAGCTATGTATTCTATCTATCAATTATTCTTTTATCGAATATAGGCTGCATCTCCAACATACCTACAATGAAGCCTTCGTTCATTAAAACTTCTACCTTTGGCATATCAAAAGATACAAACTATAAACATAGAATCATGATTCCATTTCAAGATTAAGATAACACATAAATGATTATCAAAGAGAATTGATTTAATTTAAATGAAATTATTATTAAAGCAATTCAGCTTTAGGTCCAATCCGATGTGCAACCACCATTAGGTCTATTATACTAATGTGTCTATCATGAAGTTAATCTGCTCCAACAATCAAGATAAGCCATCTTCCTAAGTGGACGTAGATCCCCATTACAGCCTTAGCATGTATAAAGCACCTAGCCCTATACATAGACTACGGACTATATGATTTAAACTATTAATCTTTTAATCAGATCTTGCTGCATATAAATCCCATAGATGACCAATTCCAAGATTGGGTTCTAATAGTTATGGATCACATGTTTGCTAATATACAGTCATTGTTATGAAAGTAATCAGAGGACCAATATTAATACATGAAATATTTACATTATCATTTATTTCACCATATAATTAAAGCAATTATTGCTTAAGGCACCGATCCTAATAGACGAGGAAATTGATGTCTTAGATTGCACTACCATGTGCTCAAGATTTGTGGCGATTGACATTGGACTTCACAGTGGCCATCGTCAACAGCGACAGGTTTGAAAACGTCGCCAACGTCTAACAACAATGGCGATGGCGTGTGGAGCCAACGGTGCCCATGAGGAAGATCCTCAAACTTAAAGATCTTAGTTACGGTTTGGATTTGGAGCTGGGATTAAAAGTTTTAAGAAATCAGTGGTTGAGATTTATTTCGGTAAAAAATTTTATTTTTAATAAATTTTGTGTATAATAAAAAAATCAAATTTGATGTGTATGAGCTTGTTTAACTCATTGTAAGCCTTTTTTTACTGTTTGATGGAGATCTAATGAACC
This sequence comes from Artocarpus hirsutus, assembly GCA_946598075.1. Taxonomy (NCBI): domain Eukaryota; kingdom Viridiplantae; phylum Streptophyta; class Magnoliopsida; order Rosales; family Moraceae; genus Artocarpus; species Artocarpus hirsutus. The sequence continues at coordinate 48,533 of CAMOHE010052737.1, read as the reverse complement.
AAAAACGTAATACGTTAGTAGAGAATAAAGCCATTCCTTATCATAAACTTGTCCCAAAAAAATAGAAGAAAAGGGAAGAAAATGTCTTTAACAGTGTATTGAAGTCTAGCTAAAGCCCAAAAAGAAAAAGCAGCCAAGGATGAATTGAATTTAGTGGGGCACTATCATTTGCTTTTACATTTGACACAACGCCCATCCATCCCTGCCGGAAAGTATACCTTTCATCTAATGAAAAATGAAAAATATAACTTAAATATAATTTTAAATTAAAAATAAGAAATTAATTGAAATATATTGAAGTATTTATTGTATTTTATTGAAGTATTTAAGTCTCTGGTTCAAAATTATTTTAATTCATCCTTCTGTGAGGAATTGCCAAAACATTTGACTCTTCACCGATTCCAATATAAAATTCTAATTTAAAATAAAATAAACAAAACATCTTAACTTCATATATTATATATTATATGTTTAACTAAATAATGAGATAAAACTAGACAATACGAATAACCAAGTTGTGGACTCAAGGACCCCTAAACTCGTCATGCTTGTTATGGGTTAGAAGTACTAGAGGGCGTTTAGTAAAAAGTGGTCTAGACCACTTTCTTAGTTATAAATAGTGTAAAGATCTCACATGTTATAGTAACAATAAAAAAATCGCTATAATGTAAAGCTCTCATATGCTACAATAAAAATAGTTCTAACCACCCTGCCAAACACCGTAATAATTTATTTTTACATCCGAACCTACATTAGATGGGGCTTAACCCTCCCTTAAAAAACATGGAATGTAAAAGATTTAAGAAACATGGAATGTTAAAAACACCCTAATAATTTATTTTACATCCCAAACTATATTAGATGGGGCTTAACCCTCCCTTAAAATACATGGAATGTAAAAGATTAATCAAGATGATTATAGTAAATTTATAGGGTGTGATAAGTGCATAATTTGATACATTTTTATAGCATTCCTTCGTATATTTATTTTATTAGTTTTTGAATTTTATTGTGTTTATTTGTGTTTTGTGTTTTATGTTTTATAGGTGTTTTAATATCAAGGCTTAAAAAGTAGAGTAAAAATGAAGATTTAGGATATTCAAAGTCATATATATTCATTTGGAACTCATCAAGAGCCAGGATGCAAAACTAAGGAAAAAAAAAAGAGTGAAAATTGGGGAAAACAGATGGCACCCCCCCATGGAAAATTTTCCTTGCCCTTGCACGGAGGGACAGAGAAAGCTCGTGGCTGCAGGATATTTTTCTTACCCTGGTGCACTCTCAGAAAGGCTAATCCATAGTGCAACACATGCGGCCAAGAGAAAAGGGCCTTGCCCCCACAAATGTTTGCGATTTCCACTCCCTCTTTGACCTAAAAAGAGCCCAAATTTGCCTCTTTTCGTCCTCAAAATACAAACCTACAAACATCCAACCTTAAAACACAAATTATATAAGTTTTTCTTTAAGTTTTATTAGTTTTTTGCTAGTTTTATTAGTCTTAGAAAATGAAAAAAAAATAAGAAGAAAAAAAGAAGAGGATCAGGTGTTGGCTCAAGGAATTTCATCCGCATGGAGAATTCTTCGATGCAAAATTATTCTCTTCTTTTTCAATTATGTTATTTTAGTTTTGTTACTGTTGAATGGAAATTCAAAGCCTTAGATATAATTTTATGATTAATTATAGAATCAAAGTTTTCGTTCCAAGTATATCAATCAAGATTGAGTCGAATTGGTACAACATGCATAATTGTACCAAATCTTATCAAACTTGAGGGCATTTTCAATCAAGACTCATATGTGTCATTCTATGACACATTCTATAGGCGGAAGCCATTCTTTAATGCCACTTCTCTACGTCAGGTTGAAGACACTAAACCAAGTGCTTTATGAGACGCAACCCAATTGAGGGAGTGCATGTAATACTAGATTTGATCTTTCTAACTCTTCTCTATTTTATTTTACTTTTATTTTTGTGCTTTTATTGTTTTTATGTGTTTAAGTTGTTTCTCTTTTCTTTTATGCTTAGTCTTACATTGAGGACAATGTCAAGTTTAAGTGTGGGGGAAAGGATTTAGGACTTTTATTTTTCTTTTTCATTAGGTTTTCTTATCTTAAAAAAATCCATAAAAATTTAAAATTTTTTTGTTCTAGTTTAGGTTTTTGTGCCTTTGGATGCCTTCCAACTTCATTGATGAGAACCGAGTATTAATTTTATGGTCTTTATTGATTACAAGTGTTGTGTTGAATCTTGAGGTTATTCTCTTGTTAATATATTTTATAATAATTATGTTCACACTTTATGTACATAGCCATGTTATTTAATAAAAAGGCTCATATGTTAGATTAGATAAATTTTTATACCCTTATTATATCTTTTATTTTAATTTTAACTTGTTAGAACTGAATATTAGAACTCTCCTGGAGGTTTGTCAAGGCAAACGACCAATTGAGCATCACTTGAAAAAGGATTTGAGGCACTAGGTTATCTAGCACCAAGGCCAAATAAGCCAGAGCCTCGATAAATGTTCCAAGAGAGCGTCCCCCTTAGGAAGCCAAGTTGAGCCTTTCATGTAGACTTTTTTATTTGGCTAACCACATTAATTTCTTACGTAGTCTGATTATATTCATATATATATATATATATATATGTTACCTTTGTTCTAAAGATGAATTTGAGTTTAGAGACTTATTTCAAGTGCAAGGAGACTCTGACAAGGAATTGGGTGAAGAATAGAAGATAAATGTGGGGGAGGGAATCGATTTAAGAAGGAAGGAAGGGAAATTTTTGTAAGAATTTCTCAAGAAAAAAAAAACAACAAAAAAAGAAAAAACAAACTTCAAAAAAGAAAAGAAAAAAAAAACAAATACAAAAAAGAAAAGTTTTCTTATCTTCATATTTGGGTATTACAAGGTTGGTTAGAATGATGAAAGGGTCTAACACAATGATATCCAGCCTATTTAAGATTTTTATGAGAGCTATTTATTGACAAATCTTACAATATCTCTAACCCTATGAAGTCTTTAGGACCGTTGTAATTCCCATATCCTTTCTTTCATTAAACCACTACCCATTAGGCCCATTACAACCCAAATCAAAGACCTATTTTGTTTCAAGTGGTGCCTTCAGCGTTGTGGAGATTCATATAAAAGGGAGAGCCTATGACATTTGATCCTTTCAACCAAGATTGGGTGACTATTTTTATGAGGACTATAAGTGTTTACCTTTTTCGAAGCATGAGTTGTCTCAACTTCGGTAACAATGGTTAATCACACACACACAAGTATAATTATTTTAGGATATATTAGCTTGAGAATGGTTAATTAATTTAATGCAATGCTTGTTTGATTTCAAGTCCACAACTCTTATTGTTCTCTAAGGCAAAAGATTGGAAAGTTAGTTTTCTTTGTCTATGTTTTCTTTTTGGTTTTTTGTCTTTGGTTTTGCTCGAGGACAGGCAAAAGATAAGTGTGGACTTATCATAATTTGATATATTTTTACATCATTTTTTCTTATATTTATTTTGTTAGCTTTTGAATTTTATTATGTTTTTTTTTTATATTTTTGTGTTTTGTAGGTGTTTTAATATAAAGGATTGAAAATGGAGTAAGAATAAAGATTTAGAATATTCAAAGTTATATATATTCATTTGAAACACATCGAGAGTTAAGGGACGAGATTTGGATGCAAAACGGAGGAAAAAAAAGAGTTAAAACGGGTGTAGTGGATGGCGCCCTTGGGAGATATTTTCCTCACCCCTGCACAAAGGGATAGAGAAAGCTCACAGCCACGGGATATTTTCCTTGACCCCGCATGCTCTTAGGAAGAGTGATCTGTAGTGCAACACATGCAACCCCGAGAAAAAGAGCCTTGCCCCTGTGCGTGGTAATAATTTTCACTCCATTTCTGACTTAAAAAGAGCCTAAACTTGCCTCTTTTCATCCTCAAAATACAAACCTAATACCCAACCTTAGAACATAAATCATGTTAGTTTTTTTATAAGTTTGATTAGTTTTTCATTAGTTTTATTAGTAAAAAGAAGAATAAAAATAGGAGACGCTCTGGTGGTGGCCCAAGGAATTTCATCCGCGTGGAGAATTCTTCGATGCCAAGATCATTCTTTTCTTTATTTCTTTCTTTCTTTTCTTCTTCAGTTATGTTATTTTATTTTTGTTTCAATTGAATGGAAATTCAAAGCCCTAGACATAATTTTATGATTAATTATAAATTTATTTTTTGGATTTCTAATTGAAATTGTTTATGCTCTTCTATAATTATTATTCATGATTATTTTTTTGTTTTGTTTAGGTGTGCACCGAATAAGACTTGAATTTATTCTATTGCTAGATTTGAACGCTTGATCCATAATTGTTTTGTTATTCTAAAGATTAGTAGCAAATTGTGGTCATTGATTATGGTCAAGTTTTCGTATGATTGTATGTAGAGCATAACGTAGGTTAAATGATCCAAGCTTGCATGATTGTTGCCTGGATCAACCTATCTTTCTCATCTTAATACTTCCGTTAGTTTAAATTTAGAGAACTTGTTTTAGGTTGCTTAGTGGAAAGGAGTTCGATAGAATGCTTGTCTTATTAAATATATACTATAAGGAAATATTGGGATAGCAATACTTGTTGTTATCTACGGTTAGTTGTCTTAACTGATAATTGGGAATAATTTTGTGATTAATTTACTAAGTTATTGTTTAGTGGTTACGAATGATCCTTTAACTGATTTTATTATTATTGTTTTGTGTCTATTTATTTTCTTTTGTTTTATTTGATTTTGTTATTAGTTAATTATAATCAAAACCCGCATCATTTATTTAGTTATATTGTGTCTTAGGTTTTAGTATTAATAACTAATTAATTAGACTAAATCCTCAGCGAGAACGATCCTTACTTATTATTATACTCGACAATGACATGGTAAGTAAGGTTAATTTAGTGCTTTCCTCGGGCTTTACCAAGGCGTTTTAGAGCATTAGTTAAAACCAATTGTTAGAATTAATTTTAATTGAAAACACTGTAGTATGTGAGAGCTTTTACACTGTAACAACTAAAAGTTTTGGTTCTAACTCACTTTACCAAGCACCACATTAGTAATCTTTCATATTGTTTGAAAAGGAAGGTAAAAGTGAGGGAAGTTAAGAACGGGTAAAAGTCATTTATAGAACTGTTCATCCAATTCAATTCTAAACTTTTTAGCTCAAATCAATATGATCCGCGCACGCACAAATATGACAAATTTACATCCAATTCAATTTGCAATTACACCTATCAACCAATTAAATCCAATCCGAATAAGTACGGATTGGTTCTTTAATTGATTAAGGCTCTAAAAAAATACATTTTAAAAATAATTTTTCTAATCTTTTTTTTTTATATATAAAAGCATCAAAAACTCGACAATAAAACTGAAACTCATGAGATTATAAGTCGTAAATTAGCTTCATACTGATCCCAAACATTCTAATGTAAGCTAAAAAGTCAAATCCCCTAGTTCAACTAAATTCACACATAATTTAACGTGGTTAAAATATTTTTCAATACATATGATATACAAGTGCATATTGGTTTAGATCGCGTTTTGATCCACAACCGATCCTCCTAAGCATGGATTTGAGAAAGTATCATCTAATCCAATTTGCAACTACTTGATTATCTACACTTTACGAATTGGATTAGATCAATTTAATCTATTTAAATGGGTATTTGCATGTTTTTGAACAACCCTAGTTGTTTGTCTTTTTATTGTATTGTTCATTTTCTTATCTGTTAACAATTCTTTTCGCAAATAACCTTTCTAAACTTGAAGGGGAGAGAGTCTCTATTTTATAGGATGTTTGATATGATAGTTAAAACTATTGGTTAGAACTGTAAACATTTTAGCATGTGAAAGCTTTATACTGTAGCAACTTTTTTGCTTTTACTATAACATATAAGAGCTTTATACTATTCCTAACTGAAAAATTGGTCAAAATTAACTAATACCAAATAACATGTAGGTCTCCAATTTAAGTACTTTCATTAATAAAAGGATTCAACAAATCCATCAACTTTAAATTAAAAATATCATTTAACTTTTTAAAAGAAACCATGGAAACATAGTAAACTAAGCAATAATTATTCTTTCAACTCTCTTTTTTTCTTACTAAACAAAAACATATGATAACCCTTTTTATCCTCCACCTTTTCTATCCCTCTAACTTTTTCTATCCTTCTAACTTTGTAGGCTTATCTTGTATTTGACAAACTAAATTTGAACTCAAACAGTGTAAAGTTCTCATGTGCTGCAATATAAAGCAAAAGTATACTATAGTGTAAAGCGCTCACATGTTACAGTTTTTGGTTTAAACTTTGGTTGCCAAACACCCTAATAATCTCTCCAACCAAACAGACTCTTAAGTGCATCCATGCAAGTAAATAGATTCACTAATAAAATTATCATGCCTAGTCATGCAACTAATATAGCATATAAGTTGAGTTGAGTTGATATAGCACCACTTATTTACAACGGTGACATAACTTATTATATGTTACTTTACTCATGGTTTTTAGCATTGCAAGCCCTTAGACTATTATCACTGTGATTTCTTTTGACAATTTTGCTCGTCAACCTTAAACTTGTTAGTGGATTTTTAAAATTTGATGGAGTAAATCACATAATCATCACGTGATAACTAACTTTACAAAAAAAATACACAGGCGACGTGTAAATGTTTGGTTTTCAAAAAATTTTCAACTGCAACAGTGAATAGTATTTTGCACTTAGGGTTAAAGGCTGGCAAAATTGACCCGTTTGGTTCAAATATGAGAAAAAATATTGTAACAAAAAAAATTGAACATTTTTAGTTTAAGCTTATGAAACAAATGAGAGATAAACTTCTAATTTTACATTTAATGAGTTTGTATGAAATTATTGGATCACCATTTTCAGTCTTTTGTTCTTTGTGCTCATGACAGCCTCGTATTCCTGTCAATATCTGTGGCAAAAGTCCATGGCTGTTTATGGCACATATCGATTGCGTTGAAGAGAATAATATACAAAGAACATGAAGTAGGAGAATTTGGCTCTAATAAAGGTCTTCATGTTTTATAAGCTTTGTTTTGTTAGAGTAATATGCATAGATAGTTACTCAACTTTTTAGTAGGTGAAACTTTGGTTTTTTTTTTTAGGTAAATTACTATAGTAGTCCTCAACTTTTCACAAAAGTAAACATTTAATCTCAAACTTTTTATTTTTAATTAATCAATTTCTAATCTTTGATTTTAGTTGCTGAGAGATCAATTTAATAGTCAAACATTTAATTTTGGACCAAAAAATGGGACAAAGTGGTCTCCAAAATTATCAAAAAGGTGACAAAGAGTATGTTTGAAATCAGTTGAAACTTGAAATTAAAACTATATGAGAGCTTTACAATATAGCATGTGACAACATTATACTGTTGCAAATTAAATTTTGTTTTTCTAACATTCTTCCCAAACAAAGCCAAAATGGTCCCCAAAATTAACAATTTAACTGTCACATTGGTCCTTCAGCAACTAAAATAAAAGGTTAGGAAATGATAAATTAACAATAAAAGGTTGAGGACTACAACCATACTTTTGTGAAAGGTATGAACTAAAGTGACAATTTACCTTTTTTTAATTTTGACACAATTACTCTCAAACTCTTAAAGCCTCTGCAATTAGTAGACTTCCATCAAACTAAACCCAATACCTAAAAGAATCAGGCACAAGCCCATCATGTGGCCAATTTTTAAGGGTACAATGGTATTTTTACTCATCCAAAAACCTATTGAACTCAAACCGCATGTCCACATGACCAGAAAGAAGGGCTTTGTACCCTAAAAAAATAATTGCAAAAAATGTCACGCTATATTATTATACTATAATTGATATTACCAAATATACCTCAAAACACAAATTAGATTCTATAAAAATTAGATAGTTTTTTATTGCCACTAAAGGTGCATTAGTCTTTTTAATTTAATTATCATCTTTATTTATGACATTTACTTAGATAATTTTTAATAAATCTACACCATAAAAAAGCGTGGCATGCAACACAAAATATCTCCGGTAAGAAGATTGTCCTCTCTCAACACTTCCGATTTCAATCTCATTTGACGAGCCTAATGATAATAACAATAAGAATGTGAATAGTGAAAAGGTCTTTTGGGTGAAAGTTAAGTGGTTAGAGATCAAGTTGAAAATTATTTTGAATTTTCACCTAAAAGTTCTTCACTCTTAGATGACAACTAGTGGATCGGTAAAAGATAATAATAAAAAGCATAATATTAATGCTGACCAAAATTTTGTTAGATCCGGAGATGGTTTGGTTGATTTTAGGAATTGCAGGGGAGGCATGTTGTGGGTGTCGAAGGTGGTAGTGGAGGATTTTTGCAGGGGAGGTATGTTGTGGGTTTTGAGGTCAAAGTGTTTTTTATTTTTATTTTTTTAGTTTTGTTGGTTGAGGTCTAAGGCATTTTTGTCTTTTCATAAGAAGAAGAGGCACGTGACCATTCACGTGCAAGATTCGATCATGCTTTTAAAAGAAATAGATGGAAGTCCATTAATTGTCTATGGTTTAAGAGTCTAGGGTTGTTTTGTTAAAATAAAAAAATAAAAAAAGATGGGTCAAGGTGTTATCTATTAAAAATTGAAAGACTTCCGATGCAATTTACTTGTTTTGTTATTAGCTTATCATTATTTGCTTAGTGTGTCGTTTAGTATGGTGAGTTTTTGCTATCGTTTTATTAAAAGATCATAAATACACTTATTAGCTAATTCTAATGGGAGACTAGAATATTGATGTTTTCTAAAAACCGACTTAGATATTGATTTTTTTTTTTTTGGTATTTGAATATTGATATTAAATACAAAGTTTAAGTGTTTTTCTATAATTTAGGTTTTTTTTTCCTTACGAAGTGCCTTTGGGTGAATTTTGAATTCTCGATTAAAGTTAGACTAGTAAAATTCTATCTTTTTCAATTTTGCTACATTAGAACTATAAAAGAGAGTATCAAAAGAAAAAAAAAAAACAAATAAAGAAGTTCTTTAGGACAATTCTATAACCGCAAAGACCCCCTTCAATATTTGACCCCAAATAGAGGGAAGATGGAGTAGAAGTAGAGATGCAACAATAGGCCGAGGCCTGTGGGCTGGCCCGAGCCCGTCCTACCTGACACTGTTCAAGGCACGGCTTGGCCCATAAATACTGTGGGCTGGGCTAGGCCAACATATGTCTGTCCATGGGCCGGCCCAGCACGACATATGGAAAATCATAAGCCGAGTTGGGCCGAGTCGGGCCAGGCCTAGGCTGGGCTGGGTCAGGCTAGCCCATCTAGGCCCATGTAAGACCCATATAGGCCAACAATGGGCTAGTCCAACGAAGGCCTATTGTGGCTTAATTATATATATATATATATATATATTTAGATATATTTTTTCATGTTCATTCACTGGTGAATATGGCTAGGTATATTCTTCTCTAGTAAAAAGCCTCACACATCACATCATAGTAAGTTTTTTTTTTTTTTTTTGCTTGTAGGCATACTTTGTTTCTTCTAAGAAACAAAGCTAAGATAAGGCCTCATATATCACATTACAATAGGCCTAGCAAGCTCTTTTTCTTTTCTATTCTTTTCTTTTCATTTTTTTTTCTTCTAGGTATACTTTGCTTTTAAAAAACAACAGTAAGATTTTGTCCCACTGGGTTTTTTATGGAAAGGTTTTTGATGAGACAATCGTAAATAAAATATCTATTTTTATATTTCCCTTGACTATTCAAACTTTTATATTTGTTAACTTATTGAAAAATTCAAAAATAAAAGTAAAAAAATTAAAAATTGTATGCTTAGATAGGCTAGCCCATCTAAACCTATGATAGGCCAAAATAAGCCGGCTCATTCAAGGCCCACGACACGACTCGACACGACCCACGTCACGGCCTAGTACGACCCACGTAAAATTGGCTCACGGGCTGAGCCAGGCCAAGGTAATTGTAATATGGGCCGGCCCGGCCCCAAGCCTGCGTGGGCCTAAGAAGAATGGCCCGGGCCGGCCCATTCTTGCATCACTAAGTATAAGTAATTATAATCCTATTTCCCCATGTATCCAAAATGATTCAATGGTGGATACACGATTCAAATATGTATAATATTCAATAGGCTGATATCCTGCTTTTGAACCAATTATTAAATCTAATTGCCCAAAATTACCTTACCAACTCTTCAACTGCTCTTATTTGTACTATCATTTTTACTCAAAAGAAACATTGCAAAATGGTACTTTACCTTCTAATTTCTATTCATTCAGCCCTCTACAACTTCCAACTTTCACTTTTGTGGAGTATGCAAAACATCTATTTGTATTTAAAAATATATTGCACGATACACAGATTACTGCATAAGAAGTTGCTATCTTTATTGGGACAAAACGTTTTCTGAATTCAGGACGACAACTTTTTAACTATTTTAATCCAAATCCCAAGCTTCACAAGCTTCCACGTGAGTCAATTAATACTCCAATATACATTCTTTATATTAATATTTTTCTTCAATGAAAAAAAAAAAAAGAAAGAAGAAAACAGAGGAAGAAAAGCTATTTGAAGACATGCCAATGGTTAGCGTTGCTGCAGCTCATGTGTTAGAGAAAAGCATGGATGCCCAAAGCCATTACAAAAGGAAGATGAGGATGAAGTTTAAAACCACAACCGCAGCGCGCCACCCGCACCCCCCCGCCCCCCCGGCGCCAAAAATGATATGGCTCCAACGTTGTAAAATTAACATGAGAAGTCATTACTTATCATTGAAATAAGCACAGTCAGCGATAAATCTAGAGGGGCGTTCAGATCTCGATTCAAATTGTGAGTATAAACTAAAATTATTGTAGCACCAATTTAAATTCTTTGAAAGAAAAAAAACAATATAGCTAAACTAGTTCAAATGGAAATTTTTTATGGTTCCAATTAGTAAACCAAACATACTTATTCAATTTTTTTTATGACAAAACACTATTAAAAAGAGAGAAAAATATTTTACAAGACTATAGCCGATAACATTTTTAGGAAAAACTATAGGAAATAGTAAATTTTGTTATTCTATTAATAAATTATGTCAGAAGCTTTAAAAATATAAAAATTATATCGTCTTCAAATATATTATTTTAAAGCAAACAAAAACCCAAATCTACCTTGTCTTTTTTCATTTCCACCTTATTTCTCTCACTCCCACTTTCTCTCTCCTTAGTTCCTCTCTTTCTCTCTCTCGACTCCCATTCTCAAATCTGTTCTGGTCTTCGTCTCTCTACATCGCCATTGTTCCGACTACTCTGATAAAGACAAGATCGTACAACATCAAGCGAAGACGGCGGCTAGAAGGTGCGAGTTCGATGATGCTGGCGGGAAAGCTCTTAGAACTAGGACTACCGTTGATTGAATGCCATCATTGCCAGCGATAGTCAGTTAGATCTCGGCAAAATATCCAGCTCTAGAATCACACCATTGCTGCTAGTGGTCATCTTCAACGCAGATCTGTAGTCAACAAGTCAGAAGCTGCCACTTTGGAATCACACCGTTGTCATCTAGACTTGTGTCGCCATCGTCTAATCACTTGGCGTCGTTTGCAAAGTCAAATCATGGTTGTAGCAGACAAGATCTGGCGACAAATGTTGGGATTTTCTTTATTTTGTAAAGAAAATAACCGTATTTTTAAAATGTTGGGATTTTCTTTATTTTGTAAAGAAAATAACCGTATTTTTATATTTTAAATTGTGACCCATATTTTCCTATTAATTTAAAAAGGCAGTTATAATCAGAGAAATGGATTTACTTGGATTTGAGCCCGATCGGGTATTTTTTAACACAGTGTTTGCAGCATGTAGACACGGTAACTTAGTGAGTGAAGGGATTAACATTTTTCGGTGAATGACAAGAAGTTATGGGGTTGAACCAGAGATGCAACATTATCATAGCATGGGAAACTTACTAGGTAAAAGTGGACATGCAGGGGAGGCAGAGAAAATAATTGCCAGCATGCCTTTCCCACCAAAAAACAGCTGTTGGCGTAGTTTCCTTGAAGGCGGCAAGAGACATAAAACAACTGTTGTCTAGCCACTGGCTGTGTAAATATTATCAAACCAATCAATATACTTCTTTGAGCACAAGTCATTGTTGGTGTTTGTATTTGCCATTGTAACGTCTAGAGATTGGTCTATCTTACATGCCTGTTGACATCCAGGCTTACGTTGGCAAAAATTTGTAGAAAAAGGGAATAACAGAACAAAAGAGGCGGTTTCACTTTGCTTCTTTTCGGCTTCAAAGCAGGTTAAAGTTGTCCACTATAGACAATTTGATATATGAGGCACTCTGTAGGCTGACTTTGTGATGCTGCTTAGTAAATTCGAACTAAGACAATCTGATTTAAAGTCATCCTACAAATCGTTTGGTTTGTTAATGCAGGGCGTGGATTTGTCACATCTCTTCTCTTTGTACTCTTTGTTGGTGTTCTTGTTTCATCATGGATGGGTGCTACTGTTTTTCCACTTGGAAAATGGTTTATAAAGAGAATGCCCTTGGTTAAGAATATATATTCAGCATCCTAACAAATAAGTCCTGCAATTTCTTCAGGAAAATGTCATTGTTTCTGTATTTGATTGGTGGCTAAATACATGTTATTGGGTAGAGGGATTTAGGAATTCAGGAATATATTTATGCATGGCTTCTTCCCTGGGTAGTTATAGGCTATGAGATAATACGGGTGTTTTAGCGTCCGTTTGTTTAGAGAATTTTTTAGATTCTTTGGATTCAAATTTAGATTCGAGTATTAAGAATCATTTGGATACATGTTTGTTTCTTCCAAAATCCGAATCCTTTTAGTATCAAGAATCTAAGTTTTCAAAGTTCTAACTCCTCCTTAAACTTTTGATACTCGGATATCTCTGCTACAGTAAAAACTAAAATTCTCTCTTCTATATTTGAGAAAAAAAATCACAAATTCTTCATTTGTTATCCAATTGAGATGATTCTTTTTTCATTATGTTCCTAGTGAAGAGATGAACAAATTAAGATCTATATTGCATATTTTTTAGGATAATTAACGTTAAAATTTTGTTAGATTTGTTGATGACTCAAAAACTATTCTCACTACCTCTTCAAACACAAATTTCAATTTTATTTCATACTCAGATTAAAACTTAAATGTATATCCAAACGTCAATTCGGATAACAATTCAAATTACTAACTCAAATCTTAATTCAAATCACACTAACTCAAATCAAATCATTAATTTGAATCCATTTATCAAAGGGACTCTTAATAGGCTACTGTATTTAATGAAGTCAAAAGCTCTTTGCTTTGTACATATTTAAGGAAAAATAAAAGTCTCTTGTTTCAAACAAAAAAAAAAAAAAAAGGCACACCACAAGTATCCCTTACTAAGGAACTCAAAACTTCCGAGCCCCCACCGTTGAAATTCAAACTAGCTACCTCATGTCTACAGATTTGCATGAACAGTCAATCATCTATAGAATCCCTGCAGAAAACATTCCCCTTAGCCTACCCTTTTTCTTTTTCCATTTTTTAATCTTCAATTGTACTATTCTTTTGTTATATATGCCAACGTGATAAATACTTTTGCCTTCTAGATAATTTAGCTGCAAAAGTATGTTCTAAATCTAGACCAGCACTTGCCTTATATTCGTTGCAGACCAAAATACCACAGCTTTTAAAGATTTTGCAATTATTTGTCACCCCAGAGTTGGTGAACATGCTTTTGGTTACAAAATGTCCGCCGTCACCCTGCAGGTACTGGTTTTTCAATCCCTCTTTTTTGTTTGCTGGTTTTGCTCCTTTTTTTCTGGATAATTATTGTTTTGCATTTTAAATCTTCAAGTTCTTCTTTACGGTGTTTTGTATTCCTTCACATTGCTGATTCCAACTTTGGTTAATATCTTAGGCACTTTAATTACCTTTTCTTATTGTAAGAAAGAGAAGAAAAATATAGAAGAGTTGGTTGTTCCGTGTTTCAAGTATCAAGAAAATGATTACATATTATTTTGTTGAACCTTAGTGCCTGAATCCATATAGAGGAGTAGATGGAAGTAAGTTTCACTAATTTGTTGCACAGGCCGGTCAGTTATTGACGGTAGTTGTCGTATTATTTGATGGATGTACAAGAGATTCAGCTTACACTTGATATTAGAATAACAAGGCCATATTAGGAAAGTCATGAAGCAACTTTTGCCGCAGAAGTGAGGTGTTTTTTTTTTTTTGGGTATTCTGTAGGTTGTTTTGCATTGTATGTTCAAGCACTAAGCAAATAATGGAACAAAGAACTAGAAATAGTTCTTTTATCTACAAGATCGGCAAGTTGCCTAAGGGGTTGAAATTTAAAAAGTGGTTATTTTCACTCACGGCCCAGAGGTGTTCATCTAATACGTCTCGGCAAAAGGAAACATAAATATGACATAACTGTTATTAAAGCATTCAAGAATGGATCTTCATCACATGTTTCTTACATTTTCTTGATCTTGGTTTGTAACGCAGAGATCATTGTTTCCATTGGGGTATGAGATTGTCGCAAATTATTTCTCCTTTACAAAGGGTTTCTCGACAGAATCAAATAATTCCTTTGAGCAGAATGATGTAATGGCACAAAAATCAAGCATTTTTCAGGTATTTCTAGAGGTGCTTTTACACATATGTGTTCCCATCGAAGTGTTCTCTGGTGAGAGTTAGCTGAGTGATTGGAATTGGGTTGATTGTTCATAGCCTAGGCGGTAAGATCCGTTTGTACTGCTATATAGTCAATTTTGCATTCTGTAATTTTTAGGTATTTTAATGATTGATAGGTGCTTCTAGTGATTCTTATATTCTCTGTTTCTTCGGTGAATTTTTATATTTGACTATACGCAAAAATTGTAAGGTAGTAAGACTATTATTAAGGGCGCATTTGGTAATTCTGTTCTAACTACATAGTTGAAGCTACAACAATGTGAAGCTCTCGTATGTTATAGTGTAAAGCAAAAGTAGGCTACAGTATAAAATTCTTGCATACAACATTTAAATCATTTTAATTTTTAGTTCTAACTACGTTCTCAAACACACTTTTAGGGTGTTTGGGAACATTGGTTATAACCAATTGGTTAAAAATACTGTAGTATATGAGAGTTGTACAGTATAATTTTCTTTTTCTTGACAATATAGCATGTGAAAGCTTTACATCATAGCAACTAAAATTTTTGCTTGAAATTGACAATACCAAACACCCTAATACTGATAGAGGTGAAAAAAGTGGAACAAAAGAAAAGGAATGATGGGATTTTTGGGGGGAAAATGACATTTTGGTAGAGGAGAAAAGAGAAGGAAGGAGAGAAATAAGGAGGGGAAAAAAAGGATAATTGCATCCCATTATTTTTAATATAATTTAAAGTAAAGAGATTTTTAGAAAGAAAACTAGTTGCCACTTGCATGATTAAGGGAGAGAATTATATAGAGTGTTTAATAATTAAGTTGGAACTTAAACATTGTAACATTTGAAAGCTTTACACTACGACATTATAATGTCCGAAAAAATCCAAAAATTAATAAGTATGATTAATTAAAGATTTTTCCATAACTAAATTGTTAAGTACATAAGAAAGTATTAGTTTAGAATTTATAAATACAAATTTCTATAAGAATTACAAGAAATTGTCATAAAAGAGCATGAAGACTTAGGTTAATTGTTGACTTTAGACAAGTCAATTCATCCTTAACGATCCGATTAGATCAGTCACCCAATTGATTACCCGATAGAATTTACGTATTTAAGTCAAGGGTTTCCTTGAAACCCAAACATTGATTAATGCGTAGAGATTTATAGATTTACAGCTTACATTCCATGATTCTATAATTAGATTACATTTGGTAATATATAATACCGTTAAACGTTATAAGAAAATGTAAGAATTCAATTCAAGATTGGAAACCTTTTGTAACGCTTGGAAAAGTCAATATTCTAAATCGTGATTTAATTTCGATTTATAATTATGAAATTTTCCTGATTAATGCACATTTAGAAAGTCTTAATAAGTATAAGACTTCAATAATAAATAATGGTATAGTTGCACAATTTTATATGCTTCATGTATGAAACATGTAGCAAAATGTGATATTATAATAGTTCACTTGGATGATTAAAAATAATTATTGAGTGTACTAAATTAAACTTTTATGATTTAATATCTCCATGTATGGATCAAAGTGGTTGCCTTTATAAGGATCTCAATTGGAGTATCTAAATTGAGATTAATTGATAAGAAGGAATTTCCAAGTCAATATTATTATACGGAATTCCTATATGATGTCAGTTTTAGCAAGAGAAATCTTGATCAATAGTGATCAATAGCTCAACACCATAATTTAGAAAATGTGGAATTTATGAATGGAAGATCGATCTTAATTTTAATGAAAATCACAAGTTATGATAAGAAATTTCTAAGCCATAAGGACTAATGGAAATTCGAGGATTGACAACGTCCTATACGTGTATACTTAGTTATTTACAAGTGTTAATAGTATGTAAAATTAACAATAATAATAATAATAATAATAATAATAATAATAATAATAATAATAAACATTAATGGAGTCCGCAAGTATATTGCATTTAATAATAATAATTAAAAAACGTTAATGGAATTTGCAAGTTTACGTTAATGGAGTCCATAAGTTTAAGGCAATGCAATATCACAAATGATTAATCATACAATGATTAAGGGAAGTTTAAAAGCATCCATAATTTAGATACGGACCCTTAAACAAATTTTTATTATAAACAGTTTGGGTTATACTGATAAAGCATGAATTACGCTTAATTCAAAATTTGATTTAAATTGATTTACAGATAATCAATTTAAATTGATTAAATGTACATCAATTTAGATTAAGAAAATTTTTATAATTTATGGCGGCTATTTTTATGATAGAAATAAAAAGTTGATGATATGTTTAGATGGACAAGAAAATAGTTTCTATAAAGATAAAAACAGCTGATTTATTTGACAAAAAAGAAGAGGTTTACTCTTCGCATAAGACAAATGAATTTTAGAATACCAACATTCTTTAATATTAAATATTTTTTTATATTAAGTATGAATATATGGTGAATAAAAGAATAAGATGATAATGGGAAACAAATATTTTATTTATTAGTTAGCATTTTAAAATTTTGGAATTTACAAAAGAATATTTTGATCAAAGAAATCGAATTTTAAGTTTTAAGTAAAGCTCTTAAATATAGATTATTATTTTTTTAAAAAAATAGTGAAAATAGTTAATCCTCGACTTTGAAGACAAGAGTGTCAAGGTTAAGCATTTCGGAATAAAATCATGAAATTCGAAAAATAAGTTTACATTTATGAAAGTGGTATAATGATAATGTAGAGGTGTTAGTAAGATTAGAATACAATTAGAATTTATTTGTTTATTTATTTATTTATTTTTGTTAAAAAGAACAAAGAATATTATAGTTTTAGAAATACAAGTACATAGACAAAAACTATAAAGTTTACATATCAAAATTTGGTCAAACCCGACCACAACACAAATTAAAATTTGTGGACCCACAACAGTGTCCACAAATACAAGTGGAAAAAAAATCCAATCACAAACTAGCATTCTCTCTCTCCACCCTTTCTCTCCTTCAATCCTAGTGTAGATTTTAGTGTCGATTTCCTATACCTCCTACACCAACGGATAGAACACGGTGAGTTGAGTCCAATGATGTGCCGTACCGGCCGTAACTCCACCGAAGCAGCCACAATCACTGGTCAAAGCCACACCCACTTTCTTTCTAGCAAGATTTCTCTGCCGTTCAACATCCAATTGATGTAATTCTGGTCTCTATAGATTTAGATTGACGAGATGAACAAGAAGATATCGATTTTTCAGCCAATTTCAACTTGATGGAGCCACCTCGTCTCCATCGCCATCCATCCTACCATTTTAAGCGGCGATAATGTATACCGCTACTGCCAATCAACTCAAATGGTGTAAGGAGTAAAATGCCTTAACCAATTTCAAAAGCAGCTACTGCACAACAAAGATCAGAGCTTGCTGTTGATGGCACCAACAAGTTAAGAAGAGGACAAGGAGAAATCTTGACTCTCAAAAAATATTTTGCAAATTTAAGTATTTTATGGTAAAATATGTTTAAGTTCAAGATTATGTAGTTAAGTAAAAACCACGTAAGTAAGGTTATTACAAGCATATTTTTGCTTTATAGTGTTAGAGTGTTTGGGAATGTGGTTGGCAAAATCAAAACACTCTAATATGTGAGAACTTTACAGTATAGTAGTTAGAACTTTAGTATTGAAACTTGGTTCCCAAACACTCTTTATGGCATGTAAAAGCTTTATAGAGTATTTGGTAAAGTGAGTGAAAAATCTCACATGCTATGATGAAAAGCAAAAAGTTGCTATAATGTAAAGCTCTTACATGCTATAATGTTTTAAACTAAAATTAATTTTAACCATGGTTCTAACTCACTTTACCAAACACTCTAGTACACTGTAATAGTTAAAATTTTAGTGTTGAAACTTCGTTCAAAACACTCTTATACATACATACGTATATATATATATATATATATATTAGTTTTTAATGATTACATTTCTAATAGTTACTTTTCTAAGGGGGTGTTTGGAAAGGTGGTGGGAACCGTTGGTTGTAACTATTTTTATGGTTAAAACCAATTTTGTGGTTGAAACCATAATTGTAGTTGTAACTAGTGTTTGGCAATATTATAAAATTTGTGGTGTAAACCGCTTGTGGTTTAAACTAATGTTTGGATGATTTGTGGTTTAAACCGCAATTTATATTTTTTGGTGCTTTTTTTTTTCTTTTTAAAATTATGAACAAATTTTTCCTATAAAAACAAATAAGTTGATTTATTTGTTTTTTTTATGTTTAACTTTTTGTTTAGTAATTTGTTTCCATGTTTTTTATAATCATTGATACATATGGTACTTTCAACTTCAAAAGAAAAAAAAAACATTTTATGAGGAGAAAAACAAAGTCTTCACCTGTAAAGTGACATATGAATATCTGTAAACGGAATAATCTAATTAGCCACAAATCTTCCAGAGTCGAATCAAAGTTCACTTCTTGGGTTGAAAAATTTACACTTTCATGTCTACCGTTGCATTCGTCTTTGTCGACGATCTTTCCACATTCATTGGACCAAAGCATCCCTATATTCTTGCATCATTTCACCACCTAGACGTTCATCTACAGATGCATGGTCACCCAATATTTCGTCGATGTCATCATGACCATCATCGTCAAACTCAGTGTTCCCATGCTGTAACACCGACACTGGAACAGCATCATTACTAAAGTGGTGCATAAGACTATCATCTTCCCCACACAATTCATCGGCAATGTCCTCCTTTTGGGTGCATATACTGATGAAATTATGTATCACCGCACATGCAATTGGAATTTACGTTTGCTTCTCAATTCTGTAGCTACTTATTCGTTGTAAAATTTTAAATCGCGCTTTCCAAACACCAAATGTTCGTTCGACGCAATTCCTTAGTGATGAATGCTTGAAGTTAAAATGCTCCTCTGGTGTTTTAAAACCTGTGCCGCATTTCATATATTCTTGCAGATGATACGTTGTTCGTCGATATGGTGTAAGTATATAGCATCGATTTGCATAACCAGAATCTGCTAAATAGTACCTCCCTATAAACAACATGTCATAGTTGTTCCATTAAAAAAAAAATATATCAACTTTGCATAAAATGTCATACATAGTCAACACAATTATGCTATAACATACCTTCTGGTGGAATAGGAAAACCATGATTTTGCATCGCATCTTGCAAGACACGTGAATCATGTGCGGATCCCTCCCATCCAGACAACATGTATGTAAAACGCATATCAAATGAGCATGCTGCCAAAACGTTAAATGACAAGATCCCCTTTCGATTACGATATTTTGCTTGCTCAGATGCTGGCGGTACACATGGAACATGTGTGCCATCAATTGCACCTACACATGACTGCAGCAAAAGTTGTGATTTGAACCATTTTCTAAATTTCTTATAGTAATCGAGAATGTAAAAAAGTTTTCACACTTACATCGAAATAATTTAAGTACTTCTCCTGATTGTCTCGAATCAGCTTCGGTGTTTTGTTATAATTTGGGGCTATAATGAACCGATAACGTAATGAACATATTGCCTCTAAAACGTCTGCAAAGCATCGAGATATTGTTTCCCCTGAGTGTTGCCAATGATCCTGTGCTTCGCGGTTCGATATGGCATGGCACACAATATGCAAGAATATCATCAGTTTCTCATCTATGCTGAGCTCGGGGGAAGATCGCAAAAATGTGTTTTCTTGTAAGATCTGACTTAAGGCTAAAAATTGGATGCGTGTCATCCTCACTTTGCTATACAACGGTCTTTCATGACCATTAAGTAATTCCCACATCTTCATTCGGCCACTTAATATTGACGTGTGCATTAAACGGGGATGACACCTATTTGGGCGCTGTTGTTGCCGAAGAGAAGCGATTACGAGAGCAAGCAAATCATCGTCATCTATACCAAGGCCACCTTCTATGGTATTCAACGTTGCGGAGGTAGTACATCTAGCATCCATCGGTGAAATTTAGCGCTGTAAAAAAAATTACATGTAAATAAATTGAAGTGTTACACTAATGTTAACAACAATGGTCATAACAATAGAACCACATAATGATTATCCACGGCATTAGTTAAATGCAATACTACATTCGAGCAAACAAGCACCAGTTCTAAGGCAACAACATGAAAATAAGAACTAAAATTACAGATGTTCAAGTTACATATGTCAAATGTCCAAACACAAATGCATGAGATACATCAAACATTTTTGCATAACATGATGCAAATAATAACAACATAAACCATCACAACTTGCTACGCCTAAAAATTCACTTCGACATATAAAGTTGAATTATTAGTCTACGATCCGCCTCGTTATCATTTTCCAAAAATATCGTCTGCAAGCCAATGTCATCTTTCATTTTCATTTGTAACCTCAATTTTTCAGGCCCGGTGTAGCCCATATCTGTAATAATACGGATGCATTTTGCCAACTGCGCATTGGGCTTCGTTTTTGATTCCACAATTGCCTATGCCATAACCTTAAGCCAATCTTCCCCTTCGTCAGTATCCTTCATCTTTCACTTCCCTTTCCTAACACTTTGCGAGCTTTCACCAATTCCTTTAGTGGCATTTGAAGACATTGCGCGCAAGCGATTCAAGCGACCTCTAACATCATTCACCACATCATCAATGCGGTGTTCCTCTTGAGCAGGTGTCTCAGTAAGGTCATCATCCTCTGACCATTGCTCCGCTACCGGGGCATACAATGACGTAGTACCAATTGCGTGCATTCTGGAAGCAGTGGAACGAGCAAAAATGGAATCCAATATCTTGAACGACGGATAGGCATCTTTATTGAGGTATCTTGCTGCTGTTGGATTAGTCTACATGAGACAATGTTTAAGAGAAAAAAGGTTAAACCATACGACATATATTAAGTTTTGTATCTAAAGTATCCACCTGCATGCATAAAACGCGCTATGTACCTTGATCAATTTGAGCCGATACTCTGTCGAAAAATCAAACTCACCGTTCTTTGGGTTGACTCCTAACCCTGTCGCACCATCCAAACTCTTTAAAAATGCCCATTCTTTCCTTAAGTTTTCTTTCTTGTGTTTTACTTGGGTTGCTGTCACAGGATAATTGAACTTGGTGGTCAAGTACGCAGCCCACGTCTGACACAACCTTTTATTTAGTTTACAGTCTCCAGTTTGCTTGACATGGTCTTGAAGGAGACCAACTAATAATTCGGTCCTCTCCGGTGTCCATGCAATGGAGTCCTGTTTGTTCCTCGGCATTTCCTTGTATATATCAACAAATATAATTAACCGCATACAACAAGATGTAACAGATTCTATGAGGCTGACCAAAGAAAACCTTAAACCAAGGAAAATGGGTACTACAAGGATTCACAAACATAAGGAAGCAAAGAATGACTAGACACATGACAGCCACTGCATCAACAGGACTTAAGACCTATAGAGCCCCCGAATGCCACGTTTAGAATGATAGATACTGTAAAACGAGAAAATAAAGAGCAATGCTCATATGACAATCTAAGCAATAGCTTTCATGATAAGTACCGTATTTGAACCAGTGGAGGAGAGGGAGGAGTCCTTGAGTAACCCCAAAGCGGTTTTGGTTGTGATATGCAAACCGAGGGCTTTCTTGTGCGGAAACAAGGAAGAGATTTTCCTCCGCTTGAACACCTGTTTTGGAGGGCTGCCAGAGGTTTTCTTGAGTTGTTTTTTACATGTTGAAGGTTCGCACAACGACGGGGAGAAAATGGTGGATGGTAGAGGACGAGGGCGTAAAACGAGCGCCGTCTTGAAGACGTCAGTCAAATCAAAGATGAACGTTCGTGGTCAGCCTAGGGTATAACCAAACAAGAAAGATTTAGAAGAAAATAAAAGAGAAAATATCTAACATAAATTACACAAAATTATCCAACCATGTGTAACAAAATTTACAGGAAGCAGTTTCGCCACGCATTCTGTTACATGAGTAGACACATTTAAAACAGAGATATATGAATATCTAGTTAACATACATGACTAGAAAAAGTCAACCAAGGAAAGAGGCCAAACTACCTATTACACCTACAAGAAAAAAAAAAAAACACAACAAATAGAAAGACAGCACGTAGTTATTAAACGCCATATCGTTAACCATAGAAGCAATGCAGTAAACAGGTCCTATTGCAACTGATACATTTTCAATATCAACACAACTTTCATTAAGAATAAAGTTAAGCTAACCTATTTATGCTTCCAATATCAACATAACTGATACATTCTGTAACATTTTCAATAGCAACATAAACAATAAATCAGGCAAATATATACTTCCAACCTAACAAAATAGTTGTGAATATTGAAGCAAACCATAGTAACTGAAATTAAAGGAAGAAGAGGACACAATTGTTGTGGCTTACCTTTGGATTTGGTTTGAGCGAAATAAATCTT
>CAMOHE010052737.1:8705-23185 GCA_946598075.1 Artocarpus hirsutus | reverse complement strand
ACAACTTGCTACGCCTAAAAATTCACTTCGACATATAAAGTTGAATTATTAGTCTACTATCCGCCTCGTTATCATTTTCCAAAAATATCGTCTGCAAGCCAATGTCATCTTTCATTTTCATTTGTAACCTCAATTTTTCAGGCCCGGTGTAGCCCATATCTGTAATAATACGGATGCATTTCGCCAACTGCGCATTGGGCTTCGTTTTTGATTCCACAATTGCCTGTGCCATAACCTTAAGCCAATCTTCCCCCTCGTCAGTATCCTTCATCTTTCTCTTCCCTTTCCTAACACTTTGTTGAGTTGATTGCATAACATTTACACCTATAGGCCATCGAAATAGCTTCAAAGTTGGCCTATAACTTCATCTGCGTTACCCAAACCAAACAGGGTGCATATTCTAAAACCGATACTCTGTAGATGCAAATAAGCAGTCTCCCACACTCCAACCTCAAGCGGTTTTAAAACCATGTTAATCTGGCCTCTATTTGCTACAATCATGCATAACCAGTAAATGACCATTGCTCCTTCTATGGTTTTATGGATTATTTTGTAAATGCAAGAGAGATACCCGAAAAAGAATGAGTGAAGAAAGAAAAAAAATTAAAAAGAAAATAGCTAACAAAAAAGAGGAGAGACCTTTCGTTGGAGTTGGTGTTGTCAAACTGCAGATTTGGCCTTGTCCTCCATGATTTACAGAGATTGAGGAAAGGTGTGAAAGATAGGACGTTGCTTTGCTTCTTGGCTGGAGAAACTACACACACCGAGTTTCCTGTCACCATTTGGATGTTACAAAGGGAATAGGAAACAACCCGGAGGATAATCGGGTCTAAAGGTGGAAAAAAAAAACAAATCCTGGACGTTTCTCTAGATTGTTTTCCTTATTTCCTACCAAGCTAATTGAGAGTCTCTCTTCATGATGTTTTGACATTTGATGCTCAAAAACCCAAAATTTAACTAAGGAATACGCAAGAAAACCCCCAAAACAGAGAACACAAACAAAATGATTAACAACCTACTTAAATCACAACCCAATTCATAGAGTAACAACACCCAAAAAAGAAAAGAGGAAAAAAAAAATGAAAGTATCCAGATGAGGAATTCACCTAAAAAAAGGCTTAGCTCAGAAAAACTAAAAGGCAAAGATTTAAAAGAAAAGGACCCAGATGAGAAAATCACCTAGAAATGCTAAGCTCAGAGCAACAAAAAATTGCAATAGTAGGCAATTAATGAAAAAAAAGAGAAGAAGACGAAAGAAGGAAGAGGAAATTTACTTGGAATATTGAAGGCTCAATTCCTTTGAAGGATTGATTGCTGAGCTTGTTTGTTTGAAGGATGAGGATAATATTCCAGGGTTGCAGGCAAGAGAAGAAAGGAAAGTGAAAATTCCTTTCACGGGTGGAACAGTTGTATATGGTTAAAGCAGTGTATCAAATGCTCGGTTAAAGCAGTGCATCAGATATAAACTGCTCGGTTAAAGCAGTGACCGTTGTCACTGCATTTGGGCTTCAACTGACGCTGGGCCGAACGTGGTTACAGTTGTAACTGTAACTGCCCAGTTCACACCGAGTAGCCAAACAGGTGGTAACAAGGGTATGTTTAAACGACAATTAATGATGTGGCATGATAAAAATTCAGCCTTATTAATTGTCATAAATTTTTTTAGTTAACCATCTATTTAATTACAACCGTTAGATTTATATCAAATGATTAATAATAACAATACCCACTAAAAATGTATATATATATATATGTGTGTGTATACAAATCATATATGCCCTCAATTTCAAGCCAAAATAATGTCAGTTAATAGGTAAAAAAGTCATTCACTTTTTCTTTTTTTTTTTTGCCTTGTAAAGAAAAAGTCGATGCACTTGATCATCTATTTTATTAACTTTTTATCACACCATACAAGATAAAACCAAATAACTTCTATTTTCTAATTCGTGTTTACCATCCGTCACTTTTTTTTATTTATCTTCTTAAAAAACAAAAAAGATTTGGGCTAATCTTGCGTTAGTCTCAAAAAGGGGGCCAAGCAATATAACAATTCCGCTCCCCCCCCTATTTTGGTTGTTGAAGTTTCAATAATCTCCAAACCGACGCTGATCTATCTTGATGTAACCAGTGGCAGAGCTAAGTGGGAGTCAGTGGGGGTGGCTTTTTGAAAATTAAAATTTGACCTATTAAATTTTATTTTTATAATATGCATCTATTGAGATTTAATATTTTCACATTTGTCTCAAGGGACTTTTAAAGCATCTCTAATGCAAATGCTATAATGTTGTGCCAATGTCAAGTATTGACATTTCAGTGTAAAAAGCACTCTTCAATGTAATGTTTTTCTTTTGTCAAATTTGTCATTTGTTAAACTTAGTAGTTTTTTATATCTCTAAAATACAAGGTATAAAAAGAAAAATGAATAAAACTCTAGTGAAAATATGCTTATCATTAGTGCATATTTTTAAATACTATGTATGACTAAAATCATATCAAAATAAAAAAAAAAAATATGCAAAACAAATATATATATATGTATATTTATAGGGTGTTTGGGAGCATTGGAAAGGTTTGAACCAATTTGGATTTAGTGTATAAGAGTTTTATATTATACCTCACTTTTTCTTGATACTGCAACGTATGAGAATTTTATACTATAGCAACTAAAAGTTTTAGTTAAAACTAACAATGTCAAACCAAACACCCTGATAATAATCAAACATTTTATGAAAAACCCTACAGATAGAATATTTTTCATAGCATAAAACTCTAAATATTATCTAGTAGTTCTTGAAAAAATATTGTGATGTTATCTTTATATCATTAATTCTAAAAAAAACTAGGGTATGCGATCGACCCCCAGTAAAGTAAAAGGTTGGCTTCATCACTGGATGTAACAAAGTTAGTCCTTCCATTAATTGATTGTTAAACAAACAATAGAAAGTATCCTTCTGAGTTTTGTGTTGTGGGAAATTGGATTATTGAAGTGGATTGTGAATACCTGAGTCTTATAGGGGATATAGCTAACACCAACACCAAGCGAAGGGTGTTTGGAAACCTTGTTGTAAATCAACTGGTTCAAAACACCGTATCAATAGAGAGTTTTGCATTGTATCTTATTTTTGTTTTGCACTGTAACAATAAAGAGCCTTCAGGTCCATTTGGTAAATGGATTCGAATTAGTGATTGGATTCAAATTAGTGTGATTTGAATTAGGATTTGAGTTAGATATTTGAATTATCATCCGAATTGATGTTTGGATGTGCATTTAAGTTTTACTCTGAGTATGAAATAAAATTGAAATTTTTTTTGGAGAGATAGTGAAAATAGTTTTTGATTTATAAAAAAATCTAATAAAATCTTAATGTTAATGATCTTAAAAAATATACAAATGGATATTAATTTATTTCTTTCTTCACTAGGAACAAAATGAAAAAAGAATCATCTCAATTAGATAATAAATAAAGAAGTTATGATTTTTTTCTTCAAATATAAGAGATAAAATTTTAGTTTTTACTGTAGAAGTGATATCCGAGCATCAAAAGTTTAGGAGGAGTCAGAATTTTTAAAAACTTGGATTCTTAGTACTTAAAGGATTCGGATTTTAGGAAAAACAAACATGTATCTAAATTTAAGTCCAAAAAATCCAAAGATTTCTCAAAACAAATATACCCTTCTACTATTTGAGTTCAAACTAATTCGTTTGAACCAAGTCTCCAAACACACTAAAAATATACCAAAAACATAACATAACATCATACCATAAACACCATGCACTTTTTCCTTGAGTTAATCTCACTCGTAAAGCCATTCAAATGTCCATTTTACTCTGATAAAGAGAAACATAACTGAAACATGATCCATTGTGCCTTAAATTTTAACGCGGATGAAAAGTACTTATTTCGGTCACACCAATATAGATCCAATTGAGGTTAGATTTAAAATGTTTTACCCTGTTTGGCATTCAGTTATGAACAGTGTAAAGCTTTCACATGCTACAGTAACAATTAAAAAATATTGCTACATTGTAAAGCTCTCATATGCTACAGTAAAAGTGGTTTTAACCAACAGTTCCCATCACGTTCCAAATACCACCTTAAATATCAATTTGTATTCTTTAGGCACAATCTAAAGAATAAAATGTTTGGCATTCAGTTTTTAAATCTAAAGATTTAAAATGTTTTACCCCCTATTTGGCATTCAGTTATAAATAGTACAAAGTTCTCACATGCTTCAGTAACAATTAAAAAAATTATTACAGCATAAAGCTCTCATATGCTACAGTAAAGTGGTTTTAACCAATGATTCCCACCACCTTTTAAACACCACATTAAATATCAATTTGTATTCTTTAGGCACAATCTTAGCGGCAAATATTCACTCAAATTTATCATACGGTGTAAAAAAATTTATACATTTACGTATAGAAAAATTTAACCAATTGATACTTAATTGAAAGAGTAAGTTAAAACTTAAAATTAAAAATTAAATATTGTAACATGTAAAAATTTTAAACTGTAACAAATATAAAAATTTTATACTATAACTTATTTATGGGACAAAGCTTGAAAAGTAGAACGTGTTCGCAACTAGCTTTAATTGAAAATTTTCACGGTACAAGTCCCATCCAAGTGCCAAGAAACACTATTAAGATGGAGTACTTGACAAGCGGGACATGGCTTGTTTTGAATTCAAAAGCAATGCTTTTGTTTTTATTTTTTATTTTTGATTTTATTTTTTATGGAGACTCTAGCTCTCACGCTCACGCTCCTTTTCTCCCTCCTTTGGCTATGAATGCTCTCATGGGTTTAGGGTCGGCTCCAAGCTAAAGAAAAAATATAGCAGAGATGACTGCAACACATTTATTATATCGGTTAAAACTATAAATATTATAGCATATAAGAGCTTTACACTGTAGCAATTCTTTTATTTTTACTGTGACATATAAAAGCTTTACACTATTTTTAATTGAAAAACTGATTAAAACTAACAATACCAAACAGGCTATAAGACTTTCTATTTTGGCTTTTTGACCCTAGATCTTGAAAAATTTGAAAGATCTCCCTCCAAGCCATACATACGACTTTCATCGAATACGGCTTTCCACAAAATTCTCTGAGTCTGTTTCGTTTATGTATTCGTTGGATTCAATAGACTCAAATTTGAATTCAAGTATCAATAATCATTTAGATACGTGTTTGTTTCCTCCAAAATCTGAATCAAATGAGTATCAAGAACCTAAGTTTTTAGAGTTCTGACCTCTCACTAAACTCTTGATACTCAAATATCATTGCTATAGTAAAAGCTGAAATTCTTTCTCTTATATTTGAGAAAAAAAATCATAACTTTTTCATTTGATATCCAATTGAGATGATTCTTTTTTCACTATGTTCCTAGTGAAAAAATGAATAAATTAAGATTTATATTATATATTTTTTAGATCATTAAATTAAGATTTTATTAGATTTGTTAATAAATTAAAGCTATGTTCACTACCTCTTCAAACGCAAATTTCAATTTTATTCCATATTCAGATTTAAACTTAAATGTACATCCAAACGTCAATTCGGATAATAATTTAAATAACTAATTCAAATCTCAATTCAAATTACACAACTCAAATTAAATCACTAATTCAAATTTATTTACTAAATGGACCCTATATATATCTATGAGATCGAGTATGGAATTCTCTTTGCTCACGTTAAATTGAGTTTCTGTTTCCTTCTTTTTTTCCACTCAATCTTTTACACTGATGTATTGTACTCTTTGGACTAGATCATCATAAAAAATACGCCTAATGTGGTGTTTGTTTAAGGGTGGTGTGAACTACAAACTCAATTATGAACAATATAAAGCTCTCATATGTTACAGTAAAAGAAAAAAAAATTATTATAATGTAAAATTTTCACATACTACAATAAAAATAGTTTCCATCAATGGTTCTTACCAAGTTAAACACCTATTGAATCTTTCCGAAATGAGCGGAGAGAAGGCCCATATTGGTAGAGGTGGGTCCACGGACAATCATGAGTGTACTGTGGACAGCTCCACAAACAGACAACAAAATCCCAATTACCCGCCAAATCCCATCAGCACACTCACAAAATCACTCACCTCAAAAGGCTTGCAAAGAACGCCAACAAATAAAACGCCAACTTTCCTTTCGCATTCGGCGGGAAAATTCGAACTCAAAGAGGGAAAACAAAACCCTAATTCCCCAAAAAAAAAAAAAAACAACTTTCAATTTCAAATTCCCCTCGCTCTATAAAAACTGCTTTCGGTTCTTCACTCATTTCTCGTCTTTTGCACCCAAACTGTTCGACGAAATTCCTCGTTTAAGAAGGAGCGAGAAGTCTTAGAGAGAGTGTTTAGACAGAGAAAGTGAGATCTCGAGAATCATGTATGTGGTGAAGAGAGACGGGCGTCAGGAGGCCGTGCATTTCGACAAGATCACGGCCAGGTTGAAGAAGCTCAGCTATGGCCTCAGCATCGATCACTGCGATCCGGTTCTTGTCTCGCAGAAGGTCTGCGCTGGCGTCTACAAGGGCGTCACCACCAGCCAGCTTGACGAACTAGCAGCCGAGACTGCCGCCGCCATGACCGCCAATCATCCTGACTACGCTTCGGTTAGCGTTTTGCTTTTTCTCTTTTTTTATTAATATTAATTTCATTTCATTAATAGGTCGATAAATTTTGTAAAGCGCATGTTATAATTGAACTGTTGGGTTTTTTCTTTTAGATTTGTTATCTGTTGGTTCGGATGCCTGATATTTGTTGAATTTTTTTTTAACTTTTACTTTTGTTCTTACGAACCTTTTCTGTTTCAGATGATCATTTCTTTTGGGCTTTCTTTTGTTTCTATAAAACGCTATGTTTTTTTGTTTGTTTGCTTGTTCATTTGGTACAATGGGTCACTTTGTTATACTTGAATTGCTATAATTATTTGCTCAAATATTGCACTATGTTGTTTTTGAATCATCTAAATGAAGAAAAGTAGGTTAATTGCTGAGTTGAATTTTGGTTTGTTTGACTTTAATGCAGTTGGCTGCGAGGATTGTAGTGTCAAATCTGCACAAGAACACGAAGAAATCGTTTTCTGAGACGTAAGCCTCATTAAGATTTATTTCTATTTTTTCTTTTAATCATAATTTATACTAAAATAGGTAACCTTTATTTTCTATGTGGGTGGATGCTTTTTGCAGGATCAAAATCATGTACCACCATTTTAATGAGAGATCCGGGCTGAAGGCTCCTCTGATAGCTGATGATGTCTATGAAATCATCATGAATGTAATAATATTTGTCTTCTTTTTATTTATTTGGTTGCACATCGTCTTGATTAGTCTCTGGCATCTGTAAATATGTTCTGTGTATTGAATTGTGACTTTTTTTTTTTCTTTTACCAGAATGCTGCTCGACTTGACAGTGAGATAATCTATGACCGGGACTTTGACTATGATTACTTTGGCTTCAAGACCCTTGAGAGGTCATACCTCTTGAAGGTACATGGGAAGGTTGTTGAGAGGCCTCAGCACATGTTGATGAGGGTTGCTGTTGGAATTCACAAGAATGACATTGATTCTGCTATCAAGACATATCACATGATGTCTCAGCGTTGGTTCACTCATGCCTCCCCCACACTTTTCAATTCAGGAACACCAAGGCCTCAGGTGTGCTACTATGTTTGTTGTATTTTGTAGATGTTCTAATCCAATATGTTGTTTTACTCTACGTATTGCTTGAAAATTATGCTTTGGTTTTAATACATAATTCTTGTACGGCAGTTGAGTAGCTGCTTCCTGTTGTGCATGAAAGATGATAGCATTGAAGGCATATATGACACCTTGAAGGAGTGTGCAGTTATAAGTAAATCAGCTGGAGGAATCGGTGTCTCTGTTCACAATATTCGCTCAATGGGGAGTTATATTCGGGGAACAAATGGGACATCTAATGGCATTGTTCCAATGCTACGGGTGTTCAATGACACTGCTCGGTATGTTGATCAAGGGGGAGGGAAGAGGAAAGGTATATATTCTTGTCTTTCTGTGATATGCCTTTCATTTGAATTGTGCTTTGTCTTGAAAAGTTTCTGCTGCTTATAGGTGCTTTTGCTGTGTACTTGGAGCCATGGCATGCTGATATATTTGAATTCCTTGATCTAAGGAAAAACCATGGAAAGGTATGATCCAAACTTAATTATATTTGTAGTCTCTGAACGATACTGTTATCAATTTGGAAGTTTCCCAAAACTACCCTGGGCATGCATACTAGCATCTTTATTGGTCTTTAGTTTCTCATTTGTATTATTAGTATATTAGGACTGATATCAAGCTCATGTAATTATTTGTTATTGTAGGAGGAGCATCGTGCCCGAGATCTGTTTTATGCTCTTTGGGTGCCTGATTTGTTTATGGAACGAGTCCAAAGTAATGGACAGTGGTCATTGTTTTGCCCTAATGAGGCATCAGGTTTGGCAGATTGCTGGGGCGAGGAATTTGAAAAGCTTTACACTGAATATGAAAAAGAGGTAGATCAATTCTTGCGTAAGCCTTGCCTTTATATTGTTGTATCCATTTTTTTTTTTTTCATTTTTCTAGGCTATTTTCGTTTCTATTTATTGAACATTTTTACAGGGAAAGGCCAAGAAAACTGTCCCAGCACAGACTCTATGGTTTGAGATTCTAAAATCCCAGATTGAAACTGGAACGCCCTATATGCTTTTCAAGGTGCTTAACTTGTTATCTGTTTTATAAACCTATCTCAATTATTTTTTTGCTTTTTGAAATAATAATGCCGTTTTAATTTCTTCTCTTAACTTTTTTCCTCTTTGCCTTCAAAAGGACACTTGCAATAGGAAAAGTAACCAGCAGAATCTGGGTACCATTAAATCTTCAAACTTGTGTACTGAGATCATTGAATACACAAGTCCAACAGAAACTGCTGTATGCAATCTGGCTTCTATTGCTTTACCAAGATTTGTCAGAGAGAAGGTAAGGCTCCACTAGCATTTGTAAGTTGAAGTTTTTTCCTATTTCTTTGCTATGTTTCAGTTTTGCATGATGCCATACTTTCTTATTTGTTACAGGGGGTTCCAATAGAGTCGCATCCTTCTAAGCTTGTAGGAAGCAGAGGTTCCAAGAACAGATACTTTGACTTTGAGAAATTAGGAGAGGTTTGAGCCACGACTCATACCTTTTGTGTGTGTGTGTGTGCGCTAAAAGTTATTGTCATGCATTTCTCTCAACTCATGTGAGCATTTTTATTATTCTTTTGAGTTGCTTGTTGAGTTTGCTATAACAGTAAAACTTGAGTCTCAGTTTTTCTTCTATTGTTGGACAGATCACTGCAACAGTCACTTCAAATCTGAACAAGATAATTGATGTTAATTACTACCCTGTGGAAACTGCTAGAAGGTCTAATTTACGACACAGGCCAATTGGAATTGGGGTTCAGGGTCTTGCTGATACTTTCATTCTGCTTGGCATGGCATTTGATTCACCAGAGGTGATTTTCACTTCAGTTGTGCTGCTTTATTTTAATGTTAGCTAGTGTATTTTGAGCTTACTGAAGTAGTGTTGTGATGGCAGGCTCAACAACTAAACAAAGACATATTTGAGACTATATACTACCATGCACTGAAGACTTCTTCTGAGTTAGCTGCTAAAGAAGGTCCATATGAAACCTATGATGGCAGTCCTGTAAGCAAGGTATACAAGTTAATGCAAAAACATATCATTACGTTTAGGTTTCACGATATTTATATGCCAAGACATCAATTGTGAGCTTTATATCTTTGTGGAGAAATTAGTGATTCCAATTTCATTTGTGTCTTTCATTACATTTTGTGCTCCTTTTTGTGGCTTTATAAAATATCTAAAATATTAATACCAAAATGAGATGCAAGATACATTTGCTTCTTAAATGGTCATTGATTGTGCAGGGAGTCCTTCAGCCTGACATGTGGAATGTAACACCTTCAGATAGATGGGACTGGAAAGCTGTAAGGAAAATGATATCAAAGCATGGAGTTAGAAATTCACTTCTTGTAGCTCCAATGCCTACAGCCTCAACCAGCCAAATTCTGGGAAACAATGAGTGCTTTGAGCCATATACTTCCAACATCTATAGTCGAAGAGTCCTGAGGTTTGCTTGCTTCAGCTGATTGTATTAATGTGTTTAAAGTTGATTTCCACGGCCTTAATATTCTCTTTGTTTATTCAGTGGTGAATTTGTTGTGGTGAACAAGCATCTGCTTCATGACTTGACTGAGATGGGTCTGTGGTCCCCTGCAATCAAGAATAATATAATTTATGAAGATGGATCTGTTCAGAACATAGCAGAAATCCCTGACGAGCTCAAACTCATTTACAAGTATGGAACTTCATTATTCCTATATTGTTATACTAAATATAGTGACTGGGAGTTTTGTTTATATTTTTGCTAAGAGAATTTCTGTAACCAGAACTGTTTGGGAGATCAAGCAAAGAACATTGGTGGATATGGCAGTTGATCGAGGATGCTACATCGATCAGAGTCAAAGCCTGAATATACATATGGACCAACCCAATTTTGGGAAACTTACTTCTTTGCACTTCTATGCGTGGTCCAAGGTATGAAATATTTCTACTGTGCCAAATGATCTTCTATTTCATGGGGTGAAGCCTTTTTTTTTTCTCTTTTATTTGGAACAGTTCTGTTTTGGTGTATTGTAGTATAAAAAGAAGAAAAACCCATGATGGCAGAAGCATCTCTTTTGCTTATACATAGCAAACACATTCTAATACACAGTTTGTTTTGTCAATGTCATCTGGGCAGTTGTTCACGATGTAAATATTTGTACATAGCTTTCTGTGGTATTCTGTCTCGTATCTGTTTGATGAAAATTTCACTGAATTTTGTCTTTTCTCCTTATAAAAGGGCCTGAAAACAGGAATGTACTACCTGAGGTCTCGCGCTGCAGCTGATGCTATCAAGTTCACGGTTGATCCCTCTGCCATCAAAGTAATTATCTAAATTTGCTGATTCCACTTGATCCTTTCAGTTGAATGTGTGCATATCCTGATTTGCTGTTTTGTTATCCGTGCAACGCAGGAAAAGACAAAGGTTGAGGATAACGCTGATGATGCCAATCTGGCAAAGATGGTTTGCTCTCTGACTAACCGCGAAGAGTGCATGGCTTGTGGAAGTTAGAAGAGTACATGCATATAATATATGCATTACTTCTTGGAATGGATATTATGTTTTAATGCTGAGTCAGCACAAGTTTGGCCTAACTTATAGATCTTTTGTGGTGATCTTGTTTCGTTGGTTTTGGGAACAATGGTTCCTAAAGTCTATTCTGATAAAATATCCTTGATGTATGAAGTTTGAATGACTAAATTCTCTGTACAGCTTTACAATGAATGAGTTGTTAAATGTGTACTTTGGTTGCTTTAAGTTGAATGGATTATCAAGTAACATACTAGAGCTGGTGAGCTACCATGTTCGCTTTTATGGAAGTGGACTCGTTTCTAAAATGGTAAACCCCTAACAAGTGTAGCACCCAAAAATGTATAAGCTGTGTTTAATGAGAAATTTTGAGAATGTAGCAAAAGAACCTCAATTTAGATTTATATAATGTAAATTTACCAGTTAAAGGTACAAAATGCAATATAAATTTATTACAAAAAGGGTGATAATTTGAAGCCATGAAAGCTGTGTTGCCTAATTTTCTCATCTTGATTTGTTGATAGGTTGTGATACGTCAGGTCCACTTTTGACATGATGGTTGTGTTTACAAAATTTCTTAGTCTATTAAATCTAATTAAATCCGAAGGTTTAATATTAGATTAGGAAGGGTTTTAAATTGGTAACGTATTGAAGAATTTTCAATTTGAGAGTTTTGGATTAGATTATTAATAGAGAAAATTTTAATTCAATTTATCAATTTAAAATTTTATATATATATATATATTTATATATTTTATAATTTTGAATTGTTTTAAAGTTTTTAATATTGTCGATGAATGAATAATATTTTATTTTGAGTTTTTTTTTTAAGACTTGATTTTAGGTTTTATTAAAGTTAACTTGTCTTAATAATTGGTTGTAACAAATTTGGCTTTCTTGAGCTATTTTATATTATGAATTATTTATTTTGATTTTTTGACGTTGAAAAAATTAGTCTTCAATATTCTTATTTTTAAAAGTCATAACTCAATTTGTGAATTTATGAATCTATTTCGAAGATTTTAGATCAGATTACGAATTAAAAATTTTTTAATCCTAAGGTTTTAGATTGGATTGTGAATTGGGATTTTCTCAATTTGAAGGTTTTGGATTACATTGCATATTGAACTTAAATCGGCAAGTCTAATCCGTGAACACCTCTAATAGGCTTAAACATAAAGTCTAAATAAAATTTAAATTTTTGATAGAGAACTTGCAATTTTCCTCTCGTTCCTCAAATGACCAAACAAAAGATCATGTAAAATTAATTGAGTAAATTGCTTGGTAGATCTCCAAACTATTTAAAAGATGACTCGTTGATCTTTTTTTTTAGCTCCATTGGCCTTGAACTTGCAAAAAGAGTGCAAAATGACTAATTTAACAATGAAACGTAATTTTTTATGGATTTGTGTCATGTGTAGAGTACGTGACCTTAATTTACTACTAAAGACTCAAATAACCCTAAAAGATCTAAAATAATTATTTAAAAATTTAAAAATAACGAAAAAAAGAAAAAGACCAATTCACTGCCAAAACCTCATTTACAAACTCAGCTTCAACCAGCCATCTGCAACGCCATCTTTAACCGACCACCCACACCCAAAAAACCCCACTAGTGAATAAGTCACAAACTTGAAGCAGTTTTAACAGTGATCACCATTATGATTGTCGGTATCTAAACATTGTTAGAAAAATAGTATGCAGCGACATTTTAAAAACTTTTCGTACCAGAGTATTTTCTAAGACACAAGTTTGACATGCTATATGCATAAATTAATCATATCTCACTAACCTTGTTTGTCGAAAAGCTCCCGCAATCGATGAAGAGAAAGGACGTTGTAGAAGGACCTCAACCAACTGGCATTCTTTGCTATTGTAATACCCGTTATTTTCTTAACGGGTATTATGGTAATTAAATTAATTATTAGTGTACCAATTAAAATTTTTCTCATCTAAAATCTATTTCATATTATTTATTTCTATCTATTTTTAAATCTTTCTAAAAATTTTTTATACTTATTTAGTATATTTATTGAAATGCTCTTGGAACTTCTAAATAATTATAAAATTGCCATTTTGGCATTATATGCCTAAAGTCTTCAAAGGAGACTCATTTCCCCTGCGAATCTTTTTCTTCTTATTTCCTTTTTCCTCTTACACTAACACTCTCTTTTTCTCTCTTTTCCTCCCCATTTTCTCTCTTCTTTTCTCTTTGATTTCTTCAAAATCATGATCATCAACCTAGCTTCAAAGTGATTAAAAGAGGAAATCCGAAGTTATTTTCGTGGATCTACCACGATCACAAAACAAGATCAGGGATTTTTGCAAACAAAATCACTATTTTTCTTTAAGCTTGAGGTAGGATTTCTAAGCTAAAAACCTTGATTTAAATTTGTGGTTTGGTATGAGAATTGAAAGAAATGTGTCCTTGAATGTTTGTAGGTAATTATACAATGTTTTTAAAACTTGATTTACATAGATCTTTGTTCAAAATGAGTTTCTGAGCTATTTTTGAAAAGTTTTGATTTTTGGTTTAGATTTGTTTGTTGAACATGAAAATTTTGAAAAGAATGATCTATATGCATTTAAAAGTGTTAATCCATTGTTTTATGCATTTTCTATACCCTAAAAATTGTAAAAAGGGGCGGATTTAGTATTAAAGTTTGAAACCTTTGAAACTTGAGAATTTGATTTCCAAAAGTTGAACTGTCAGCAGGCTGATCTTTTCAATTTGCAAGCTAGACCTGTTCCAAAAGTTGAACTGTCAACAGGCTGATCTTTTCAATTTGCAAGCTAGACCTGTTGGCAGGTCCGGTAGGCCGAACATTGTTTAGTTTGGTAGGCCGATGAACAGCACCTGATGAACAATACCTGTAGGCCGAACTTTGAGACCAATAGGCTGGCAGAGGGTCTAGAAATAACAGTTTTGTTTGGAAGGCCAAAAATAGTTGATCGGAAGGCCAATCGGCCATTCAAAACACCTTTATTTTTCATCGTTTTGTGTTATAAAATGTTCCAAGGATTTCAAATAAAAGATTATGGCGCATTAATAAGAATAAATGGTAAATTGGTATGATTATGGATTAGGAATTTAGTTAAAGTATGGTTATTTTATACGTCGTAAGATGACGGAGTACTTGGAGCTTATGTTGTAAGCTTCATATTGTGAGCTGGAAGTTATTGGCATGGTATTCGCCAAGACGTAGGGAATCTATTACTAATTTTTGTGAGGTTTTTATGGAATTAAAATTGGTTGTTTTATTGCAAGA